>BOPP01000269.1:269667-367615 GCA_017312745.1 Gryllus bimaculatus
TATTTGTTATACGAAAGCTCTGTGTCTGTGGTCGCTGTGAGTATCCATGACGTCACAATATAAAGAAATTTTAACTGTCACCTGTAAAGAGGAAATTCTACTGATCTGCTTAAATAAAATTTAAAAAAAAGTGGGATAACATTTTGAGGTCGCGAAACCCTTACCATTTTTCTCGGTTTCCATAAATGTGCAAATTTTGAAACAAAACACTTCGGTGGTTCAAATTTGCTATGGTACAAACATAGATACACAAATAAATATATTAAGCCCTATATATTAAGATTTGAAAATTTGAATAAGAAAAGATATTTAGAAATAAATAGGAAATAGAATAATCATTGCTATTGATCCAACCATTCAGAGGATATTGAATTTCAATTTCTGACAAAACTTTCATTATAAGCGGTAGGTTTTTAACCATTAATTTAAGAATTAATTATTTTCGATAATTTGCTCCAAAGTAAAGCCTACGTTTAATGTATGTCGAACAAGTATGTCGAACCCGTATTTTAGAGGAAAACAACTTTTTCGCATTTTCCCTCATTGTGTACTCATTTCTTTTCTTCACATTGTGTGACATTACGTGCTATAGTTGCGTAATAATAAGATAATACAATCAAATAATCCATACATTAACCTTTGATAATTCGAAAATGATATTTTTGTCCCCTTCGGATTCAATCTCCAGATAGTACATAGTTTTATCACAACAGAGGAGTTTAATATGTAGCTCATAATCTAGACTACGAATTTGAATCCGCGAGGTTTAGTGGCTTATCCGTCACACGTTACGAGAATCATTTCGGAAAAATTCGAAAACATTTTAGATCTGATCAAATGCCTGCAAAATAACATATTTAAGTGCTTCTTTAACAAAGTTGTAAATCACTTAGATATCGCATCTATTCCCTTAAAGTGACCAACAAAGTAGGAGAAAATTTGTCACATCAAACTGTAGTAAAATAATTGACAAAGACTAAAGAAAGTATTTGCAGGCTGCTTTTATGATTACGTTTATAGACATTTTATAATTATCCTGATAGGTTCAGCGAGCACGGAAAAAGTATCACGTATTTGTGTGTATCACATTCGGGGTACGTAGTAAAGTAATTAAACTTTCGTATTGGAAGTGTATGTTCTTGGGTTAGATGGAATAAAGAAATTCTGACCCCGGTAATTAAAACCTGTACTCAATTCACGCAAGGTGCCCAAGGTGTGTCTACCATAAACGTAACACGTGTAAATCATACACTGAATCAACGAAGGATCCTTCGTGGTGTAAAACGTTGACCTTCTACCCCTGAGTACAAATGCTCAACGTGAAGTAGTGGTCAACAACTGCATGTAGAAGTAGTAGTTATTTTAATAACAAATTCACTCATGTGAATACAGTTAGATTCGCAATTACATTTAAATTATAATGTAAATAATAAATCAAAAAATAATCATTTCAAAATTCTTCCACTGCCGCAATGCAATACATCCATCACAATCTTAAACAATTCAATATATCCATTACAATCTAATTACAAACAACCAATACGACTAGTTCTTCCTCCTCGCCTCATGAGGATTTTGTGATTGGCACAAGAGGTTCGCGTTACGTTACATCGGGGTTCTCTCATTTCCCCGCCTTGCACACGCCCCATCTCCACAACTATCCTCCACCTTGCTTCGCCTCATTCCTCTCCCATTCATTATGCGATTCAGCAGCGCTTTATAGCTGCGGACCTCAGCAACATCAGCGATCTCAGCCCAACCCAGTAATATTAATATAGTAATCATAATGCATGGAGCGCAATGAAAGCGTGTTTGTTGTCGCCTAACTCTCAATAGCCAGGAGAAATTTCAACCAAATTTGCAAGAATACTTTTTTATGATCGATAAAAATTTACAAAAAGTGGGTTCGTGATTCATCATTTTACCTATAATTTGTTTGTTTTTAAAATTTAGTTTAATGCAACCAAGCAATACAATTATGTATTATTAATTTATGGATTATTTGATTTATTTGTAAATTATTGGATATTATTAACTCTCATTGCCCTAAAATGGTCTCATTCTTCTCCTATTTAAATACATATTTTATAACTGAACGTTGTCTTTATAACACATTTTAAAAATTCGATTTACGTATGGATTATAGGCCCAATTAAGTTTTTTAAAATTTCCCGCCCAAATTTCAGGATTTGGGGTTCATTTGTTTAAACGCGTTTAATTTCGAAACGAATAGTCGGATTGACGTATGCTTTCAACATTGAACTTCTCTTGGAGAGTTGTACTTACATACGGGATTTCAGAAAGATACTACAAAATTAGGTTTTTTACCTTTTTTTTTTTTACCATTTACCCCAATTTCGAGACTTCAGGTTCATTTGTATTTAAGCGTAAACTTTTTAAACTAGTGTCGAATTGACTACTGCTTTGCACCATTGAATTTCTCGTGGAGAGTTAAACTTACATACGTGATTTCAGTAAGATACTACGTTTTTTCCCATTTTTTGACCCAATTTCAGAATTTTGGTTTAATTTATTTATTAGCGTATAATTTCGAAACTAATAGCCGAATCCACGTCAGCTTCCACAATTGTCAGGTCTTTTCCCATTTTTTGCCCCAATTTTGGAATTTGGGTTTCATTTGTGTTTAAGCGTATAATTTCGAAACTAATAGTCAAATTGACCTCTGCTTTGCGCCATTGATTTTCTCGTTGAGGGTTGTACTTACATACGTGATATCAGATGAATGATACTACGCAATATCAGTGATACTACGCACTTATATTTTTTCTTATTTTATGCCCCTATTTCGAGATTTGGGCTTCATTTCTTTAAGCATATAATTTCTACACTAATAGTCGAATTGATTTTCATTGCACCATTGAATTTCTCGTGGAGAGTTGTACGTACATACGGGATTTCAGAAAGATACTATAAAATTAGGTTTTTTTTCCATTTTTTGCCCCAAATTCGTGACATGGGCATCATTTGTTTCAAAGCGTATAATTTCGAAACTAATAGTCGGAATGACCTCTGCTTTGCGCAATTGAATTTCTCGTGGAGAGTTATATATACATACGGGATTTCAGAAATATACTAAAAAATTAAGTTTTTCCCATTATTTCCCCAATTTCGGCTTCATTTGTGTTCAATCCAGTAGATGCGAAAAAAAATAGTTAGATCCACCTCGTCTTTGCACCATTGAATATTTCGTGGAGAGTTTTACTTTCATACGTGATTTTAGAAAGATACTACGAAATTAGGCTTTTTCACATTTTTTGCCGCAAATTCGTAATTTTGGAAACCATTTGTTGTTAAGCGAATAATTTCTAAACTAATAGTCGGGATGACCTCTGCTTTGCACCATTGAATTTCTCGTGAAGAGTAGTACTTACCTACGTGATTTCAGATAGATACTACAAAATTAGTTTTCCCAATTTTTGCCCCAATTACGTGATTTGGGTATCATATGTTGTTAAGCGTATAATTTCTAAACTAATAGTCGGATTAACCTCGGCTTTGCACCATTGAATTTTTCGTCGAGAGTTGTACTTACCTACGTGATTTCAGATAGATACTACGAAATTAGGTTTTTCCCCATTACATCCCCCAATTTCGTGATTTGGGCATCACATGTTGTTAAGCGTATAATTTCTAAACTAATAGTCGGATTGACCTCTGCTTTGCATCATTGAATTTCTCGTGAAGAGTAGTACTTACCTCCGTGATTTCAGATAGATACTACAAAATTAAGTTTTCTCCATATTTCCCAATTTCCGGCTTCATTTGTTGCTTCATGTATGATTGCGAAAAATCGAAATAGTTATCGATTGCATCTCTCTTGTGCACCATTGAATTCCTCGTTAGAAGTTTTACCTTACCTACGTGATGTTCCAGAAAGATATACGAATTAGCTTTTTTCCATTTTTTCAGCGGCCAATTCGTATTTGGGATACCATTTTGTTGTTATAGCATAATATAAACCGAATAATAGTCGGATTGAAACCTCTGCTTTGTATCATTGAATTTCTCGTGAAGAGTAGTACTTACCTACGTCATTTCATATAGATACTACGAAATTAGGTTTTTCCCCATTTCTTGCCGCAATTTCTTGATTTCGACATCATTTGTTGTTAAACGTAACTTTTCTAAACAAATAGTCGGATTGACCACTGCTTTGAACCATTGAATTTCTCGTCGAGAGTTGTACTTACGTACGTGATTTCAGATAGATACTACGAAATTATGTTTTTTTAATGATTTGCCCCAATTTCGTGATTTGGGCATCATATGTTTTTAAGCGTATAATTTCTAAACTAATAGTCGTATTGACATCTCTTTTGCACCATTGAATTTCTCGTGAAGAGTAGTACTTACCTACGTGATTTTAGACAGATAATACGAAATTAGGTTTTTCCCCATTTTTTGCTCCAATTTCTTGATTTGGCCATCTTTTGTTGTTAAGCGTATAATTTATAAACAAAAAGACGGATAGACCAATGCTTTGCACCATTGAAATTCTCGTGAAGAGTAGCACTTACCTACGTGATTTCAGATAGATACTACGATATTAGGTTTTTCTCCATTATTCCCCCGAATTTCGTGCTTTGGACATCAAATGTTGTTAAGTGTATAATTTCTAAACAAATAGTCGGATTGACTTCTGTTTTGCACCATTGATTTTCTCGTGAAGAGTAGTACTTACCTACGTGATTTCAGATAAATACTACGAAATTAGTTTTTTCCCCATTTTTTGCCCCAAATTCTTGATTTGGCCATCATTTGTTGTTAAGCGTATAATTTATAAACAAATAGTCGGATAGACTACTGCTCTGCACCATTGAATTTCTCGTGAAGAGTAGTACTTACCTACGTGATTTCAGATAGATACTACGATATTAGGTTTTTCTCCATTATTCCCCCGAATTTCGTGCTTTGGACATCAAATGTTGTTAAGTGTATAATTTTTAAATAAATAGTCGGATTGACCACTGCTTTGCACCATTGATCTTCTCGTCGAGAGTTGTACTTACCTACGTGATTTCAGATTGATACTGCAAAATTAGGTTTTTCCCCATTTTTGCCCCAAATTCTTGATTTGGGCATCATATGTTGTTAAGTGTATAATTTGTAAACAAATAGTCGGATTGCTCTTTGCTTTGCACCATTCAATTTCTCGTGAAGAGTAGTACTTACCTACGTGATTTCAGATAGATGCTACAAAATTAGGTTTTTCCCCATAATTTCCACCAATTTCGTGATTTGATCATCATATTTTTTTAAGCGTATAATTTCTAAACTAATAGTCGGATTGACCTCTGCTTTGCACCATTGAATTCCTCGTCGAGAGTTGTACTTACCTACGTGATTTCAGATTGATACTACAAAATTAAGTTTTTTCCCATTTTTTGCCCCAATTTCTTGATTTGGGCATCATTTGTTGCTAAGCGTACAATTTATAAACAAATAGTTGGATTGATTTCTGCTTTGCACCATTGAATTTCTCGTCGAGAGTAGTACTTACCTACGTGATTTCAGATAGATACTACGAAATTAGTTTTTTTTCAATTTTTTGCCCCAAATTCTTGAATTGGACATCATTTGTTGTTAAGCGTATAATTTATAAACAAATAGTCGGATTGACCACTGCTTTGCACCATTGAGTTTCTCGTCGAGAATAGTACTTACCTACGTGATTTCAGATGGATACTACGAAATAAGGTTTTTCCCAATATCTTGCCCCAATTTCTTGATTTGGACATCATACGTTGTTAAGTGCAAAACTTATAAACAAATAGTCGGATTTACCTCTGCTTGCACCAACGAAATTCGTCGTGAAAAGTAGTACTTACCTACATGATTTAAGACAGATACTACGAGATTAGGTTTTTTCACATTTTTTCCCCAATTTCTTGATTTGGCCATCATTTGTTGTTAAGCGTATAATTTATAAACACAAAGACGGATAGACCAATGCTTTGCACCATTGAAATTCTCGTGAAGAGTAGCACTTACCTACGTGATTTCAGATAGATACTACGATATTAGGTTTTTCTCCATTATTCCCCCGAATTTCGAGCTTTGGACATCAAATGTTGTTAAGTGTATAATTTCTAAACAAATGTCGGATTGGCTTTTGTTTTGCACCATTGCTTTTCTCGTGAAGAGTAGTACTTACCTACGTGATTACAGATAAATACTACGAAAATAGTTTTTTTCCCATTTTTTGCCCCAATTTCTTGATTTGGCCATCATTTGTTGTTAAGCGTATAATTTATAAATAAATAGTCGGATAGACTACTGCTTTGCACCATTGAATTTCTCGTGAAGAGAAGTACTTACCTACGTGATTTCAGATAGATACTACGAAATTAGGTTTTTCCTTATTTCTTGCCCCAATTTCTTGATTTGGGCATCATATGTTGTTAAGTGTAAAATTTCTAAACAAATAGTCGGATTGACTACTGCTTTGCACCATTGATCTTCTCGTCGAGAGTTGTACTTACCTTCGTAATTTCAGATTGATACTACAAAATTAGGTTTTTCCCCATTTTTGCCCCAATTTCTCTATTTGGGCATCATTTGTTGTTAAGCGTATTATTTTTAAACTAATAGTCGCATTGACATCTCTTTTGCACCATTGAATTACTCGTGAAGAGTAGTACATACCTACGTGATTTCAGATGGATACTACGAAATTAGGTTTTTGCCCATTTCTTGCCCCAATGTCTTGATTTGGGCATCATATGTTGTTAAGTGTATAATTTGTAAACAAATAGTCGGATTGACCACTGCTTTGCACCATCGAATTTCTCGTCGAGAGTTGTACTTACCTACGTGATTTCAGATTGATACTACAAAATTAGGTTTTTTCCCATTTTTTGCCTCAATTTCTTGATTTGGGCTTCATTTGTTATTAAGCGTATAATATCTAAACTAATAGTCGGATTGACCTCTGCTTTGCACCATTGAATTTCTCGTCGAGAGTAGTACTTACGTGATTTCAGATAGATACTACGACATTAGTTTTTTTCCAATTTTTTGCCCCAATTTCTTGAATTGGACATCATTTGTTGTTAAGCGTATAATTTATAAACAAATAGTCGGATTGACCACTGCTTTGCACCATTGTGTTTCTCGTCGAGAATAGTACTTATCTACGTGATTTCAGATAGATACTACGAAATAAGGTTTTTCCCAATTTCTTGCCCCAATTTCTTGATTTGGACATCATACGTTGTTAAGTGCAAAACATATAAACAAATAGTCGGATTGTCCTCTGCCCTGCACCAACGAAATTTGTCGTGAAAAGTAGTACTTACCTACATGATTTAAGACAGATACTACGAAATTAGGTTTTTTCCCATTTTTTGCCCCAATTTCTTGATTTGGCCATCATTTGTTGTTAAGCGTATAATTTATAAACAAATAGTCGGATAGACTATTGCTTTGCAACAGTGAATTTCTCGTGAAGAGTAGTACTTACCTACGTGATTTCAGATAGATACTACGAAATTAGGTTTTTTCTTATTTCTTGCCCCAATTTCTTGATTTGGGAATCATATATTGTTAAGTGTATAATTTCTAAACAAATAGTCGGATTGACAACTGCTTTGCACCATTGATCTTCTCGTCGAGAGTTGTATTTACCTACGTGATTTCAGATTGATACTACAAAATTAGGTTTTCCCCCATTTTTGCCCCAATTTCTCTATTTGGGCATCATTTGTTGTTAAGCGTATTTTTTTAAACTAATTGTCGCATTGACATCTCTTTTGCACCATTGAATTACTTGTGAAGAGTAGTACTTACCTACGTGATTTCAGATAGATACTACGGAATTAGGTCTTTCCCAATTTCTTGCCCCAATTTCTTCATTTGGGCATCATATGTTGTTAAATGTATAATTTTTAAACAAATAGTCGGATTGACTTCTGTTTTGCACCATTGAACTTCTTGTCGAGAGTTGTACTTACCTACGTGATTTCAGATAGATACTACGAAATTAAGTTTTTCCTTATGATTTCCCCCAATTTCGTAATTTGGGCATCATATGTTTTAAGGCGTATAATATCTAAACTAATAGTCGCATTGACATCTCTTTTGCACCATTGAACCTTCCATGAAGAGTAGTACTTACCTACGTGATTTCAGATTGATACTGCCCAATTAGGTTTTTTCCCATTTTTTGCCCCAATTTCTTGATTTGGGCATCATTTGTTGTTGAGCGTATAATTTCTAAACTAATAGTCGCATTGACATCTGCTTTGCACCCTTGAATTTTTCGTGAAGAGCAGTACTTACCTATGTTATTTCAGATAGATAATACGATATTACGTTTTTTCCCCATTTTTTGACTCAATTTCTTGATTTGGGCATCATTTGTTTTTAAGCGTATATATTAACAACAAATAGTCGGATTGACCTTTGCTTTCCACCATTGTTTTTCTCGTGTAGAGAATTACTTACCTACGTGATTTCAGATAGATACTACGAAATTAGTTTTTTTTTTCAATTTTTTGCCCCAATTTCTTGATTTGGGCAACATTTGTTGTTAAGCGTATAATTTCTTAACTAACAGTCGCCTTGACATCTGCTTTGCACCATTGAATTTCTCGTGGAAAGTTGTACTTACCTACGTGATTTCAGATATAAACTACGAAATTAGGTTTTTCACCATTTTTTGCCCCAATTTCTTGATTTGGGCATTTTTGTTGTTAAGCGTATAATTTATAAACAAATAGTCGGATTCACCAAGGCTTTGCACCATTCAATTTCTCGAGACGAGTAGTACTTACCTACGTGATTTCAGATATATACTAGGAAATTAGGTTTTTGCCCCTTTATTTCCCCCAATTTCGTGATTTGGGCATCAAATGTGGTTAAGTGTATAATTTCTAAACAAATAGTCGGATTGACCTTTTCTTTGCACCATTGAATTTCTCGTGAAGAGTAGTAGTTACCTACGTGATTTCATATAGATACTACGAAATTAGGTTTTTCCCCATTTCTTGCCCCAATTTCTTGATTTGGACATCATTTGTATTTAAGCGTATAATTTATAAACTAATAGTCGGATTGATATCTGCTTTGCACCATTGAATTTATCGTTGAGAATTGTATATACCTACGTTATTTCTGAAAGATACTACGAAATTAGGTTTTTTTCTATTATTTGCACCAATTTCGGGATTTGGGCTCCATTTGTTGGTAAGCGTATAATTTCTGAACTAATAGTCGGATTGACCTCTGTTTGCATTATTGAATTTCTCGTGGAGAGTTGTACTTACCTACGTGATTTCAGATAGATACTACGAAATGAGGTTTTTTACCATTTTTTGCCCCATTTTCGTGATTTTGGCATCAGTTGTTATTAAGCGTATAATTTCTAAACTAATAGTCGGAATGACTTCTGCTTTGCACCATCGATTTCTCGTGGATAGTTGTACGTACATACGTGATTTCAGAGAGTTACTACGAAAAGATGTTTTTTCCAATTTTTTACCCTAATTTGGGAATTGGGCTTAATTTGTTTTTAAACGAATAATTTCGAAATTAATAGTCCGATTGATCTCTGTTTTGCACCATTAAATTTCTCGTGGAGATTTGTAATTAGATACGTAATTTAAGAATGATACTACGAAATTAGGCTTTTTTCCCATTTTTTGCCCCAATTTCGAAATTTAGGCTTCAGTTGTTTTTAAGCGTTAAATTTCTAAATTAATAGTCGGGTTGACGTCTGCTTTGCACCCTTGAATTACTCGTGGATATTTGTATTTACATACGTGATTTCAGAGGGTTACTATGAAAAGAGGTTTATTCCGATATTTTCCCCCAATTTCGGGATTTGGGCGTCATTTTTTTTAAGCGAATAATTTCGAAACTAATAGTCTGATTGATCTCTGCTTTGCACCATTTACTTTCTCGTGGAGAGTGTTACTTACATACGTTATTTCAGAAAGAATCTTCGCAATTAGGTTTTTTCCTATTATTTGCACCAATTTCGGGATTTGGGCTTCATTTGTTGGTAAGCATATAATTTTTCAACTAATAGTCGGACTGACCTCTGTTTTGCACCACTGAATTTCTAGTGAAGAGTTATACTTACCTACGTGATTTCAGATAGATACTACGAAATTAGGTTTCTTCCCATTCCCCCCCCCCCAATTTCTGGATTTGTGCGTCATTTGTATTTAACCGTAAAATTTCTACACTAATAGTCGGATTTACTTATGTTTTGCACCAGTGAATTTCTCGTGTAGAGTTGTACTTAAATACGAGATTTCAGACAGATACTACCAAGTTAGGTTTTTTCCCATTTTTTGTCCCAATTTCAAGATTTGGGTTCATCTGTTGTTAAGCGTAAATTTTTAAACCTATTAATCGGATTGACCTCTGCTTTTCATCATTGAATTTCTCGTGGAAAGTTGTACTTACATACGTGATTTCAGAGAGAGACTACGAAAAGAGTTTTTTCCCCATTTTATCCCCAATTTCAGGATTTGGGCTTCATTTGATTTTAAGCGATTAATTTCGCAACTAATAGTACGATATATCTCTGCTTGTCACCATTAAATTTCCCGTGGAGAGTTGTACTTACATACGTGATTTCAGAAAGATACTACGAAAGTAGGTTTTTTACCATTGTTTGCCTTAATTTCGAGATTTGGGCTTCATTTGTTGTTAAGCGTAAATTTTTAACCTATTAGTCAGATTCACGTCTGCTATGCACCTTTGAATTTCTCGTGGAGAGTTGTATATTCATACGGACTTTCAGTAAGATACTACAATATTAAGTTTTTCCCATTATTTCCTTTATTTCGCGATTTGGGCTTCAATTGTGTTTAATCGTATAGATGCGAACCAAATAGTTAGATCGACCTCGTCTTTGCACCATTGAATATCTCGTGGAGAGTGTTACTTTCATACGTGATTTCAGAAAGATACTACGAAATTAGGCTTTTTCACATTTTTTGCCGCAAATTTGTAATTTTGGGAACCATTTTTTGTTAAGCGTATAATTTCTAAACTAATAGTCGGATTGACCTCTGCTTTGCACAATTGAATTTCTCGTGAATAGTTGAATTTACTAACGTGATTTCAGATAGATACTACGAAACTAGGTTTTTTCCCATTTTTCCCCAATTTCGGGATTTGGGCTAATTTGTATTTAAGCGTAAAATTTCTACACTAATTATCGGATTGACTTTTGCTTTGCACCATTGATTTTCTCGTGTAGAGTGTTACTTACATACGAAATTTCAGAAAGATAATACGAAATTCTGTTTTTTTTTTTCATTTTTTGTCCCATTTTCTGGATTTTGTCTTCATTTGTTTTTACGCGTTTAATTTCTAAACTAATAGTCGGATTGACGTCTGCTATGCTCCATTGAATTTCTTGTCACGAGTTGTACTTACTTTCGTGATTTTAGAAAGTCAGTACGAAATTAGTTTTCCCCAAATGTCGGGATTTTGGCTTCATTTTGGATTACATTCGATATTCTGTACCAGAGGTTTTGTGTAGAGTACTTCCAAAAATTAAAGTTTAGTTTACAAATTCAAACGGCCGCGAACTTAGTCAGATGGATTGGGGAATATCAATTTTCAAGAAAATTGGCTGAACAGTTTAGCCGCTAGCGTTGTGCACAGACGGGCGGACAGACAGACGTAGTTCTCTCAACAAATGTTCGTCGTGGGCTCATTTGTTGCTTGAACTAATATTGGTTTAAACGATAAAAGGGTATAAGATTCCCTAACTACCATATTCTGCTGAGATCATGTGGCAAGTGTAATGTCTTAGACGTTTAACCCAAGCTCGTGTTACGCTGGCCGGGTAATGAGAGATAACATGAATATTGGTGCCATGAGACGGAACACCCAATATCGACGTTTCTTCTTGTCTTACAGAGCACTTTGTAATGCCTCGTGATTGTCGCGTCGGCTAAAAGTAATCTATACCTGATATCTGGTAGCGCAAAGATTAAATGTGAAGATTTTTCTCACTGCGTTGAAATCCCTTCAGAAGTTGATAACATTGAATAGAAAGCTTATACTGGACATATCCAGTAAATCCGCAAAGACTGTTGACATATCAATATTTTAGTTAAACCATCCACATATCTCCGACCATTTGAAAATGGAAGTCATTCTACAATGTGAAAGATATAAAGCACGTGCGATGTGCATGTTTTCTTCGTGTGCTTTTTCCGGAACAAAGAATGACAGCTTGTGAACATTCATATTAACATGAAACCCACATTTTGTACCCATTCCTTAGAGCAATAGCCAGTAAATAGGACGCCCGTTTCATTAACAGTCTGTCCAAGTAGCCCTAAGACCCATCGGTTCTGTATCGTTTCATACAAACCTGTGGATGCCCGTGGCTCCATCTCGGTTCGTGTACCATTGTTCTGCGAGTAGGGAGCCAGGTACTCAATTGTCCACTACGTTTGCACACAGATATCGCGCTCAATTGCCAGTCAGAGCAAGGGATTGTGGAAGGATTAGGATTCAGAGGTGATGCACTACAGACTGGGGATTCCCCTCTTGTTCGCAAACGCAGCTGTAAGCCTTTCTGATTTGCGCGAAAGTGGGCGCACTCTTCCCCGAGACGGGCTCTTTGAAACGTTATTTAATGCAATGAAAAAATAAAGTAGTGTAATAAAAATATAATCATTACTCCCGGTCTTTCATTATCTAAACACTTTCCAAAACTTAGTGTTTAATATTTTTATAAATTTATTACTATTTGAAACATTTATGAAAAGTAATAATTTAATAAATTTAATAAATATTCTTTCGAGTCTATCATTAGCTCAATACGTTTTGGTAATTTTGTCGGGTGCTAAGGAATTTTATAAATTTCACTAATATTGCCGTAAAATTAATTCCTTATTTCATATTTCACTAAGATGAGCGCGATTTACCGTCAACGTCTGACAGAAGAGAAATGAATTAGAGGTTACAAGAATAAACAATTCCAAAAGGTTTGCACCATATCCAAAGAATACTCATGTTCTAAATTTTTATTATAAAAAATCTTAACAATGTAGCAACTTTGCTCCTTGATAAATCTTGCCTTCTGTTAATTTTGTGTAAAAATATATGAGCGTAGGTACTCAAAACAGAAGTACCACGTTCTCAAAAAAAGTAAAATACATAATAGTGTATATAATAAATATTGTATGAAGTACATATTATGAACTCGATATCAAACACTACTTTCATTACTAGGCTTTGGGTATAAAGTTTTTGTTCAAATGTTCATGTTGAAATGCGTTCATGGCACATAAATGAATATAAAATAATATCACTCCAAAACAACACTAAATTTGTGTGGACTATACTCTTAAAATAAGATATCAATTACCTCTTGGTTGTTCTTATAAAGTTAACTTGTTCTAAATAAGAATAATAAAAATAAGGTTGTTCTTAACTACATATTTGTATTTACGATGTGATGCTTAATATCTATAAGATGGATGGTAATATGGATGTCGTTTTGTTTTAAAGGATATAAATTAACAGTACCTACATTCGAGATCAGTGACAGAATTGTTCACTTGCGATATGTTTTAGTTTAAGTGAGCAACAATATGTGAGTTTTGTGTAAACATTAATATAATACAGCATAACTAACGTTCTTTGATCCAATTCAGTGATATTATGAAAATAATTCAAAACCTTTAGATGTAATAATACATTTTGTCAAATATAATGGCCACAAAATATTAGAAGCAATGTCAATGAAGACTTGAGGCAGAAGAGAGAAAACGCTTGGAAAGAGTAGTGTTTCTTGATTGTAAGAATGTTGCGAGATAGTGGTGGTGAGTTGGATAGTAAATGAGTCTCATTGTGGTAGTATTTTATGGTTTATTTATAAAAAAATAAACATAAAAATATTACGAAATGACGATCGTAATGATAGTGATTTACAAACGTACAAACGGTCACGGACTCACGTTTCCTAACGTCTCGTTGCTGTGTACGTTTAATTTAGTCTAGAATCGAATGATACAGCCTTTCCTACGTTTTTGATTCACTGTATACAAAGACTCAACTATTGCATTCTCTACATCAATCAAACGTTAATAAAAAAAGTACCCTGAGAACGTACTTTTGCGCATTTGAATAAATAAAATGCTGACTCGTTGCTCTAGTTTTCATGACAATCGTGTCCAGTTTCACTGCATTGAACATTTAGGAAGCTGTTATCAATCATCGTATACGTCGTTGCGTAATACAAAGATTAACTGCATTCTAGCATTAATATTATGGATTGAACCGCGCAGCACCAAATACTTCATCCGTCACGCGCCTAAATTGCCGGCAAACTAATATGACAAACTAATAGTTCGAGTTAACACCAATTTGGTGAATGAATGAATAATGACGGCGCACTTTAAATTAACAAAAAATAACTTAGAAAATCGGATTTAAAATAACATTAAAAATGTGTTCTTCGTGGTTAAAATTAATTGTGCAATATATAATAATTCTCAAAATCCTTTTAAGAGGAGGCGAAAGCATATTGAAAGCCTCATTTAAATTCATGAAAAATAATCCAAATATTTCAATACATCTTTCGGACAAACTAACAATCAAAATTTTCCAATTTTTGTATTATTTCGACAAAAAATCTAACTTTAATCTATAGATTGAATTTTGAATCTTCACATTATTAGTTGATTTTGTTTTAGTTAGATTGTTTAATATTAATTTTCCTACACATTTTAGTGATATCTCTAGCAAAGTATTGAAGCAACGAAAATACATTATTTTGTTGACAAATGTTTACCTACATACAGAACCTACTGCAAAATTACTTGGTACATAAGCAGAAGATAAAAGTAATTATGAGAAAAGAGTTTCGAGTTTACCTATGCAATTGATATGTATTCATAACTCGTTCAATATTTAAAAAATGAACACAGACAAACAAACTACACATGAATTTCCCAATAGTCCTACAGTGCATGAAACTTAAGCAAAATAAAATAATTTTTAAATGCTCCAGGAAAAAAATAGTTTTCATATATTTAAAAATACTGTTGAAGTCAATAGACATGATTCATCAACATTAAAAAACTAACAACTAGGCATACAATTGTTCGTTCGTCATGACACAAGTTCCAACACAGAATAAAGCAGGCTATTTAAACATGTAAAATTCGAAAACTCCGATTTTTTTAAAGAATCTTGGAACACATCGGCTTCTCTTAAAATGTTTCACGGTACGTTTTGTGAGATATCTGAACATTTAAGGGCTGCACCTGTCGTAATACGTAACGCCAAAGCCTTCTTGTATCATACACGCACGTTTTCTTGAGCTCTGGAAGACCTGCCCCAACTCCTTTACTTACATTAGTTGAATTGAGAATCAATTATAGCAAGGAGCTTTGATGACCAAATCTGATATCCAGAAATGCTCGCTTCCGTGTAACCACCGTCTATTTTACATAGCAAACCGAGCGTAATAGTCGTGTCCCCCACCGCGTTCCCTCGCATCGTGTGAAGCGAGGGTTGAAGAGAGCGAGCGCGCACAGCCCGGCAGGCGCCCAGTCCGCGCGCAGCGCTCAGGGCAGCCAGTCGAGGCGCAGGCGCAGCAGCTGCTCCTCGCGCGGGTCGGGGTGCGGCTTTCGCTGCGGCCGAGCTTCGCGCCGCCGCCGCCTGCCCGCCGCCGCGCTGGCGCCCGCGTACACCGTCTGCACCGTGTTGTACACGTCGATGGCGCGCTTGGCCGCGTCCGCCGCCGCCTTGACGGAGTCGTTGGCGTCCTCCAGCAGCGCCGTCGCGTTGCTGCGGAACACGTTGGGCTTGATGTGCACCTGAGGACATTCCACGCGTTCACATAACAGTAGGATCATGTTTTCATAATCATTTTTGTAATATGGAGTTCCCTCTGACAAAAAAAAAAGCACTTCATGACATTTTCTTTTTTTGTCGTTAGTATTTCTAGCAACAGATTTGCTCTCATTTTCATTGGCGTCAAGGAAATGATATACCCGGCGCCGGGATAGTTATTAACGTCATTAGACCGATAAACAGCAAATAACAGACATGGGTGAAGTTTGTAAGCCGAGAAGATAGCCGATGTTTTTAACCAATATTTTAGTTTGTGATATTTTCTTGTCAGAAAAAACCTTATAAATAAGAACACAAGAAAAACATTTCTTTAAATAATTGTACCCATACATCAAATATAGCTACAAATCATTTGTTTCGATTTTTCTTCGAACGGCGAAATACTGAATTTTTAACAGACGCCGGCCGTAAAAGTGTGGCTCTTGGTTTCTCTGGCTGCGTCATGTTCACGCAACTTTCAAGAGAACTATGAAAAAGTAAGTATTTGGCAGAAGCGTGTAAGAATAGGAAGAATTATTATCTTCTATTTTATACAAGACTAGCGGAATCGTGCAGACGTCCTGCCCTCCATCTCCCTTCTTTCTCTGTCTCTCTTTCTGTCTTTGTCTCTCTGGCCCTTTCTCTTTTTCTTTCTCTCTCCCTCTTACACGCGCCGCTGCCCTGGCCTTCTCGGCCTCGCCCTGCGTCACACGGCAACGCTCAACAGCAATGAAGTCCAGACGGAGCTCAGTTTGAATGGAAATTGAATGAAAATTAAGCGCAATCTTGTGCTGCAGCGCTATCTACTAGACTTACAACTAAACTAACAGCTTATACACTTTCTGATTAAATGCAAATAAGCACGCAGATGTGCCAACTTTCATGGAGATCGGTTTCACCGTGTCGGAGTTCACGGCTCTCGTACATACCAACATCCAAGTTTCGTATCAAGAGAGATCACGCCATATTAATAATATCTTATTTCACGGAGATATTATAAATTTATCGTATATGTTTTTGCTTGTGTTACGATTTGCACAGCTTTCAGTTGTGCGATTTGCGTTCATGAAATGTGTTACCCACCTGGATGCCCTGCTCTTCCTCATCTGGGCCACATGACTGCTTGATTTCGTTCAGGTCATCCACGTTGACGCCGTGGGCTGTTAGCTCCCGTCGAAGCTGAAAGCAATATTATAGATTCTTACTTTTTAAATAATTATTTTTACGTCATTATCAATACATAGACACACCCTGCAAAATAATGTCTTTTCTCTTATATTCGTTGATTTTATAAGTAGAAATATTATTCTACAATAAACGCCTAGAATAATAAACCTATAGAGATGGAAGTTTTTAGACTATATTGTGTGTTCATCGTAAAGTGTACGTGGAAATCGAATCTACCTATGAAGTAAACCGAAAACTAAAAAAGAAAGAATCTCTACTGACAGTACGAACTTGTGAGTACTTATATAACTCGAAATAGTCGTTCATTTTTTTAGCCTCTGCGTTCAATACAATACGCGCTTCTGTCCTCACATACTCTTCGCTTCACACTCTCTCTACAGGAAGAGAAGTTTCTCAAGTAAGAACTTCCATTTCCGGTATGCCATAAGCGACCACTTAAACAACTAAAATGTTGTCTCCTCATTTTGATCCTCTCGATTAAGTTATATACGCACGAAATTGGGATACATGCTTAACTTCACCCCTGTGATTTGTTTTGAAGTGTGGGGGAAACTAAAGACCTTATTTCCGAAGTGATGTATCTCTATTTTTCATTCGTTTTCGAAATTTACCTATTAAAATATGCTGAAGAGGCTTATCAATCATGCTGTCAAATATTGTTTAAAAAACTGTTTCTCTCTGTTTAAATATATCCAAAAATGGATGTATACCTTAATGTAACAATAGCCTTAAAATCACATACAATTAGTTTATAATGTTAAGCTTTATTGCATGAGTACATGTTTTGAAAACGAGCGACTTTAGGAGCGAGTTTTCAAATGTATACGAATGTAATAAAGCAAAATTATAAACGAGTTGCATACTATATTTTTTTGTAAAACAGTATTATACATTTTTAAGAGAATCAAACTTAATTCCCTGTGACGATTCGGGTATTTGACATCGTGCGAGTAGACGGTGGTCGGTTGTTCCGTTTAGCTCTACCTCCCCCCGATTCTCTCGCTACGATTGCCTGAATGTGTGATGACGCAATCACTCCTGAAAATATAATACATCATCATTTGTGCCGTAAAATGCCAGTTTATGAACGATTTCTTGCAACATAAAATGTTCTTTTATAGTGCTGGAATCTATATAAAATATAGTATTAAATTATCAGAACCCATAAATATATTTTTACAAGAATGCATTCGCTTTTTTAGATAATGTATGTGTCTGTTGAAAAAAGTTAAATATTATTCATGTATTTGACATAAATTGATAAAATTAGTGTTTTTATCAACATTTTCTCCATAATATTAAGTTTATTGCATTGCAAAATACATGTAGGTATGTGGCGCATGATCATTTCTTCTATATCCCTATCCATAACAACACTCCAGTTTTGTTTTGAAGTGCCATTCCTCCATTCAAGCTACTCATTCTACTATTCCTTCACTTGAGATTTTTCACATGTATTCTCTCTCGAGACCATTGAAAGTCTCTGACTTGAGACTATTGAAATAATCATGTATTAAAAATGTGAGTCCTGTGTTGAGATACTGAGCGTCAATATTTTACCTTCCTGAAAAATTGTATTTCGTGGATATATGTCGCTGTGGAAACGTGCTCTTGAGTGAGCCGTAGTAATAATAATATTTGGGCGTGGCGATGCGTGAGGTACCTTGCGAATGATGTCGGGCGAGAGCGTGCGGCCTCGCGCCATAATGGAGGCGGAGTGCCTGTACCAGAGCGCCACCTGCTGGCACGAGTAGACGGCGGCGAAGGAGTCGTAGTCGGTGTCGACCACGACGTACGACGCGGCGCCCAACATGTCTGCAACGCACGTCCCACGCAATGGCAACACTGACCCGCCCACGCGCGCCACACCTGCCTTCTCGGAAAGTGCTCTTGTTATTCACGCCGTCATTTTAAATGTAAACTATTAATAACTATTTGAATGGCTAAATGAAGAAATATCTGTTTCCCAGAATGGTCTGCTAAAAGTGTTTACATATGTAAACACTCTCTATCTACTTATTTTGATTTGGAAGTACCTTGAAGTTAAATGAAGACGAACGATGGAAGTATTGATTTCATAGTTTTACTTTCATGCATTTCTACACATTTTATCTCACGATATTAAAAATTTTACAACATTCCACAAGTTCAAAATTTTACGACACGTATAGATTTTTTACTAATACTGTTAACAGGAAAATAACAATTATAATGTGGTTGTGTTGTAGGGAATGTTGGCGTATTATCTTCCAATATAATGCATCCATACGGAAGTAATACGAAAGATGATACTTTTAGACAGACATTCTAACAAGACTTCCGCCAGCGGAAGCATTCATCTAATGTTTTCAATTTTAAAAACTAAATAATTAATTTTACTTAATATTTATACTTTATGCATGTTTGTCTCATTCATAATAAGGTACATATTTATTGAATTACATTCATTCGTTGTGCATCCACTTGCTCAGATCTACACATTGACTTTTTCAATGACTAATTCATTATCTGATATTATTCACTACTTAGTTCATTGTTCATTAATTTGTTCGGTCACACACACTTTTACTCTTTCAATGAGGGAGTTATTCATTCAGAAATTGATTGATCGTTCCCCTATTGCTTGAATGGCTTGAATGGCGTGCACTCACTGAGCGGGAAGCGCGCGATGTAGGCGCCGGGCCGGTCGGCGGGGCGCAGGCTGCCGGCGTAGCGCACGGCGTTGTTGACGGCCGGCACCGGCAGCTGCATGCGCTGCAGCAGCGCCAGCGGCGCCCCCGCCTGCTCCTCCGCCCACTCGCCCGCGCCCGCGCCCGCGCCCTCCGCCCACGAGTACTCGTTGCGCAGGCAGCGCACGCGCGTCGACGTCTTCTGCAGCACGTGCCACGGCCCCAGGAACTGCGCAAAAGATCCAGACGAGCTCCTACGACACTGCGTGCCAACGGCGTTTCATTCATTGATTAGTGATTCCGGGTGCGTCAACAGCTAAGGTCGTTGGTCCCGTAAGAGTGGTGCATGTCTCTGCCCGCGAGATGGCGAGATCCGGCGACGACATATCACCGTCATGGCGTGCAAGCTTCTCCACAACCAGGGATCTCCCGCCAACGGGTGCCCCCTCGCTCGGCACCATCTCAACGCTCCTGTCCGACCTCCCGGCACGTGTGGTAGTGTAGAGCATGTATGTGTAAATAAGGGGTGAAGATAGGACAAGGATGAGGAAGGAAAAATCGTGCGCGATCCATGACCCATTTGGTACGGTACTTCTCCGGTATTCGCTTGATATTGATCGTAGAAACCATGGGAAAGTACTGATCACGCCAGCTGGCCGCTCGAATTCTCCTCGAGACAGCGACCTGGCTCTGTAGCTAGTGGCGAAACCTCTGCCACAGTCAGGACTCGAACCCAGAACCTCGCAGTCAGAGGCACTGAGGCACCTCTCTCAGACGACCCCTGGGGGTCGAAAATTTTTTTGAACGGGGTCAATGATGATCAAGGGCCCGATGGGAGGACAATAGCAAAATACACACCGTCAACTAATCGATATAATCAAGATCCTATTGATTTCAAAAAAATGTAAATTGTATTCTTATGTAATGATCGAAAACAGAATAATGTTTGTTTATATTTCTAAGAATTGAAAATTGTAATAGTACTACAAACACATATGCCTAATAAATCATTGTTTTCAAAACGGTTGTTCATATTCTTCTCTAATTCTTATCTAATTCTTATCATGTCATTTATGTTATATTATTTGCGTTATCATTATTTTGTAAGCTCTATATTACTGGAAAAAGTCAAAGAAGTCGATGAAGCAAATCGTTCTTTTTAGAAGGAGGACGATGCAAGAAAAGGTTTGGGAGTTCTTGTTCTAGGACATGTAGATGGGTTAAATATGATGACTTTTAGCTAATGAACATGTGGTGAGCAATTTCATATGAAGTTGCCAATATGACATTTGCCCCTGATTTATAGGCAACTGCTCTTGCACCAGTGTTTGGCCGTAACACAAAATCTCCTTCGGTGAGAATGTTACCTGCCGAACAGAAGCGTTATACGAATTGCCAAGCAGTCAGGCACAAACGATCCTTCTAACTTTGTTAAATTAAATTTCCCATAATATATTCCTAGCCAAATTTAATTATGTTTTTATATCTTTCTATATGCCCCTAGATATTTGTAACATTTATTCTTAGACTCCTTGTGTTGGTAGTATTACGTTCAGAAGAGAAATGGATTCACTTCAATAAATCTGCGTTATACAAATCACCAATAACAATAAAACATTTCTTTGTCTTCGACTTTATAATAAGGAAGAGTTAATGTTTGATTATCTCATATTTAATTCATAATTTAATGTCATTCAATTCATAGTAATAGCTAATTATATGAAAAGTTCTTCCCATTACCTTTCATTCTTAAGTATGTCGAGCATTAGAGACTACGTTTACACTGTACTTATAGAAAAAATCACTTCCCATTTCGGAGTCTGATGGTAATTTTATTGAATTTAGACCCGGCTGTGGGTCACTACCCTTCGCCGTCGAGCTGGTGTTTCGAAAATTTAGTTACCCTGGGGCGCGTTTTCCTTCTTGCCGAGAATACGCTTACGAGTTCGCAAGACCAGATAATCACACACAACTTATCATATCGTAACGCAGCTGACTTTCAGAGGTTTGCGGTACGCTCACCTTGCTGGCGACGAAGTCGTCGACAGGCGGCACGCGCGGACACTTGCCCATGTGGTAGGTGTGCGCGGCGGCCGGTGGCGGCGCCACCATCGCGAGTAGCGACAGCGCCAGCGGCGGCAGCAGCAGCAGTGAACTGGACGGCGACGCCATGTCTGCAACAGCCCGCAACCACTCAGACGCGGTGTAGAGGAGCACCCGACACCCGACACAACGAGCCAATGAGTGGAATAGGCATCGGATGCGGCTCATTCCGCTGCCTGGATGCGACAAGGCTGGCGGTGGGTGCCATCTGCCGTCCACTTTTTCACTCTCCCTACCAGGAGAGAGTTGGTGATGATTGGTCTGACGGGAGGGGAAGAAAGAAGGGAGACGAGCTAATTTTGTTCGTGTTTTAAGCAGTATATGACTAATTTAGTGACTATATAGTTCTGAAAGCTGGAATTCTCAAAATGTTGATCCTCCCTCCACCAGAACTAAAATTTAGACTGAGAAATAACAGCGTCAAAGTTACTATAAAAATTCCCTTCTTGAAAGATTGTATCCTTTCTACTACGCCTAACTAAAACGCAATGTCGATACTACAATGTTGCAATTAACAGTACTTGAACCATGCAGAAAGTATACAGGATTCTAGCCTTCCTACATTCGATACGCTGGGAATGTGTTGTTCCTTTCTTCGACATGTTTTCATTTATCGCAGAATCTTTATTTTCTTAGTTCAAACAACACTATTAAAACCTAAGCTGCTAAATCTCTGTTCTCCTCAACTAAACGACACGGCGATTTGTTCGCTGTTCTTCTGCATCCAGGGACGCATTTCCGAGTCAGGTCGATCCATGCGAGATCTACCGGACAAAAGCATCGATGGTTCGTAATCGCGGGATATTCCGCTCCTGCTGCCTGCCATTCTGCTATTCGCTTCAGCTGCGCGCTCATTGTTTACAAATCAGTCATCCGTGACCTCTCTCAACGCACATCCAAAGCGCTCGCTCGTCAATGAAGAGAGTTACGGAGAAAGCGTTTTGGAACCTGCGGAAGTACGAACTTCTTGATTTCACAGATCATACCAAACGGTACACTAACGTAATCAAGTTAATTCGAAATTGATCAAATATCTGAACTCGTAATTAAACTTAAACATATGTATTATTTACTTCGTTTTGGATATCTGAAGAAATATGTTTTATTTTTATCCGGTTGAAATGAGCAACAAAAAAGCATTTAAAAATATTTCAGCTACTTAATTAGTATTTCTTTTTATAACTGACGATAGAAATATTCTCAATCAAACATTAAACAAACAAGCGAACTCGAGAAAGAAAGAACTTCAAGAGTTGATAATCGCCCACCGCTGGATCGTGCTTTTCGTAGCTTGCGTCCCGCTTCGGTGGAGGGGCCGCGAGGCCTTCCCGCCGGCGTGGGACGGTTGTGTTGGGCCTGGGCCTGGGGCTCAGGCTGGATTGGGGATGGTGCTCGTGCAGAGAGGGAAAGGCAATGGGAGTGACCCATTGGAAAGGGCTCTGCTCCGGTTGATTAATTGATTAGTGATTCCGTGCGTGTCAACAGCTGTAAGTGTTTCTGTAAATGTAGCGCATGCCTTTCCTCGGGAGCTGGCTGTGTCTGACTGCAGGGTGAGATTCGGCGCCGAGCTACCGGCTAGCGGGGGTTTTCTCAATCAGGTATCTCCCACCAGCGATGCCCAGCTCTGACCGGTCCCCCCGCATGTGTGGGAGTGTAGTGAAGGTAAGTGTAAGTGTGTGTAGGTGTGAGGATAGGCCAAGGAACAGGAAGGAAAGATCGCACGCGATCCGTGGCCGTTTGAGGTTCTGCTCCGGCATTCGTCTAGTATTGATCGCAGAAATCACGGAGAACTACCGATCAGGGCAGCCGGCCGGTAGAATTCTGCTCCAGGCAGCGACGGAATTCTACATAGCAACTTAGTGTCAAAAATCCTGTCATCGTCGGGATTCAAACCAGGAACCTCCTAGCCAGATTCTGCTCCGGCATTAGCCTCGAATCGGCTCACGAATTTGAATCCGGCAAGTGGCACAAATTTGCCGATTTTAAATACACCAAGTAAATTTCTAATACCTTGTCGAGATCGAATCCGTGCCCTCCCAGTTACTAGAACGCACGACACGATACCGATGATGGTTCACAAACGGCTAGTTCGTGAATGGTGTTCCGTCTACTCAGGTAAATTAAATAAAAATGTTGAAATTCCAGTTATTTCCTTTGGTGCAGCGTGGGGAATTCTACAGCTGCGGTAGTTCCTCCTCCAAAGCACATCTGAAAGGGAATGCTGTCAACAGCGCAATTGTAAAGCACGTTCGCCACGTCTTTGCACAAGCAGCTCACTGTGAAGTACTTGGACGCCTACGACGAAGGAGTCGATTCCATCATGCTTTATGATGTCACCTACGCCTCACATTCCTAAGGCGGTGAATAACGACTGAGGATTCTGGTGCTGGAATTGAGACTTCCGTAGTGTTTTCTAATGGTAGGTTTGGGACTTGTAGACAAATCACCATTAAATATTACCACAATTCTTTCGTAGATATTCTACCAATCTTTTTCACGAACACTCGCCATACTTTTGCGGTCAATAATTATGCAATCCTTTTACTCACACTCTACATATGTACACTCGAAGTTTATACATAATATCGCACTTGAACTACACGCGTTTTGTCCTTTGTAGATTTTGAGATTATTACTGGATTTCTGTCAATGCATCGTTGCTACCAATCGTTCTCGAATTATACCATTTATTTACGAGTCGTGATTCTTATTACCTGCGTCAGAGAATTGGATAATAATCACTCATTTTATTATTATTATTATTATTATTATTATTATTGTCATTAACGTAGTATTTTTAACGACAGTTAATATTAGGATCTCGCAAGTACCAATGGTTCTTGCTTCACAGGGTACCTTACTTCTGACACTATCTCAGCAATGTCAATGAGTTGCTATTCATTTTCACCGGGTCTCGCATGTAGCAGTTGGCATTTAAGCGCCCTAGCGTCTGAGTTCATGATATTCATGCAAACGTTCGTAATACCTTATTACAATCCTAGCCATGACTCTTGGATATCTTCGACTGCAAAGGGTGTTGCAGTGTCAACTTAAGTAATAGTAACGTGTACCACACATGGAAGAGCACTCCGACAAATCAAGTTAACAGATCGATTAGAGTTAGGCGCTGCAGGTGCACCCGAGACGCAGTATTGCGCGCAGATTCTCGACTCTGTAAATAATTGTTAGGACAGGTATCGGTCTGCCATGTTTCTTGCACAACATTTACACACACTACCAGAAAATAATGGATATTATGACAATTTTATAATGTAATTAATAATGTGTGGTTTGGCTGTTGATTACTATTTGGCTGAACAATAAAATATTAAACTAGTTAATGATTGTTATTTTAAAAATACGTAACGAAACTAAGTTTTGATAAGCAAAACATGCAATAGGAATATTGAAGATAAATTGAAGTTTTAATATTCGTTTCCACTCTTATCTAATTTCTTGTGTATTAATAAAAAAATATGTTATGTTTATAGAAATGTATTGTTATTGAATTAAATTGTCTATAAATTAAATTATTAAATTTTGTTCTATGTAATGTTGTGCCAATCAATAAAACAATTTATTTGAAATTGACTGTCTACAATCAACAGATATTTTAAACCAATATAATAAACAAAAACAAAATACAACATACAATTTTGTTTCAAACAGTTGCTTAATGATCCCAGATCCATTCCAACCGCAACATTTTCTTTATATCGTTGCGTGACCTCATTTTGTATGAATATCATTTAATTTTTGTCAATAATTCAGTTGTCGCCCTATCACCTGGATCAAGGTTTTGGGCAACCTTGAAATGTATCGTCGCCAGTCCTGAATAATTGTGGTCGTTCACAGAAGTCCGGTAGAGGAGCACTTCCACATCGCAGTCCCAAAGAGGAAGCAGCCACGCCTTCCGCGCGATTGCAAGTCGCCTCCTTTGTTTTCGCATGAGGCAGCCGCCGACAGCGCACGCGCTGGCGTCACGTGGGGCGGCAAAAAACAAAACAAAACGAAGCAAAAGAGCTATGGGAAAAGGTTAAAGAACTCGTGAGATTTGCCTGCTATCCCCTGATCCAGACGTTGTGAGTCATGGAGGAACCACGCACTGAGTCAGGAGCAGCTTTGCTCATGGCGGTGGGGACGCCGCCGGTCGCGCCTCCCGCGGCGGCCGAGGCGGAAGCGCGAGCTTCATTATTATTTTAACGCTCATTCGCGCCGGACTAAATTAAAGGAGGGGGATGATTGGCAGGCGTTTCACGAACGTTGAGGCTGTGGTGGATGATTTTTGCTCTTCACGCCAGCTGCCGAATGTGCTCATGAAAAAGAAAATGTTGCTACAATTCAAGGTAAATGCGCTTCAAAATTTCTATTGAGAGAAATGTTTACACCAATTCATTTTCATCGTCATCAATGGGCGTTTACGTCAATTTAACCTTTTAGACAGGGAAGGAGAGGAATAGAAGGTGATAAATAGTGATTGGGTGAAGCCCCACTTTGTCGATTTGTCAGCATACATCAATGCCCAGGCGGGATTCGTAGCTGCAGGCCCGGGGCTATCGTCGGGATCTGGCTGATATTTACATTATTTTTTCTTTGATTGAAAGGACATAAATTGTGGATTTAATTGAAAGCGTGATTAAAGTAAACAGCGCTTGCTTTAGATTGATGTACGATGATTGTAGGCTTTCCGTTTACCTTCGAGGTACATGGCTATATATTTCTCTATACAGTATTTTTTTTTATTCTCATAAGATTTGTGAATGTTTTGTAACAATAATGGAGTATTCGTTTGAGTGACGATATCAGAACAAACGAAATCACTTGAGGAAAATGCAGTTCTTCTTGTAAATAAAATTTTGGTGAAGAAGATGCTATTTATTTCTATCCACTAGCAAATGCCAACAATACCTCATCATTGGCCTAATATTCCATACTTATCAGCACCCTACTCGGATTAGGGGGTAAGTTAGAGTATCATCAGCAGAGTTCGATATTTTAAGATAGTTTTTACTCATTTCAAGATTCAATTTGGTCTCTGTGATGTAAAAAATAAACATCTATTTTTTATCTGTTCAGTCTTAATCAATCATTAATAAGCACGAGATTACGCACCTTTATTATGTTTGAAACGTTTTTCATTTTTTTTTTGTCATTAAGCTTCCATCCTAAGTACCACAAAAGTTTTGAAAACTAAAATTAACAAATGGAATGAATTTCGCCGACGTATGGTCGAATTACTTAAAAGCAGCATTTAATCTTAAGACACCAAAATTGACGTAGACCAGTGTGATTTCTCCTTCCCGCCTACTCGTAAACTAACATCAAGTGCACCTCAATGAGCTTCATACTTTTTTGCTGTGTAAATGCATTCGTAGTTACGTAACTCAATTTCAATAACTGCACTTACTGCCTTTTACTAATTTAAAGCACTTGATGGTAGTTGGCTGCAAAGTGCCCGAAAGGTAGTAATAAAGTAAATTCGCTAAATTTAGGAAGAGTATTTCGTAATTTAAAATAATTGAGAACTTGGACAAAAACAACTCAATTCCTTCAATTTTTGTAAAGTCAGTGATAATTAGTAATTAACAAGAATTACAATAACTTAAATAATTTTAAATTATTATTATTATTATTATTATTATTATTATTATTATTATTATTATTGTCATCGAAAGCTTACTGAGCTAGTGTGGAAAGCTTTGTGACCAGTCTTCTCGGCAAACCTCGCTCGCCTTGGCCTGCTCATAGAACACTACAATCTAATAGGTAATATGAGTTTTTATACTACGTTCCGTCCATGTGAGTACGCAGGCAAATTCATATTACAACTAAATGTAAAGAAAATGTCAGAAACTGTAACAGACACTCTCGATTGGTAGGGACGCATGCAACGTTTCTTGCAATATAAATGGATTTTTGACGTAATAAACTATTATACTATTGTTGCCAAACAAACAAGACTGAATCACGTGTTTGCAGTAATAAGAATGTATGTAACTGAGAATAAGAGTTTGTTGCTATTTCGTAGAGTGGAGAATGTTGTAGATAACAATTTACAATAATTTTGCTACATTATTGCCCATGTAGCCATTTTCATATCACGTTATTTGCGTTCGAGAATTCTATTATAATACGAAAGGTGTAAGACAACATTTGAGATGCAAATATACAAACGCTTTATGCATGCAGCATGATAAAAAACATACGAATTAATCAAAGAAAACTTACTTCAAATTTTACACAGCCGTGTTCAAATCGTTCCGATTTATTACATGACACACTTACGGGAGTAATGGGCATTGAGGCTGACGCGCTCGGAAACGCAGAATAATCAAGCGTTCAATGAGAATGCATTTGCCCATTGGGAATTCTAACATACGTACACGAAACGCACCTAAAGAAGGAAAGAAATAGGCATCGCGCCATCCTCGCGACGTCTTCAAAAGTGCGAATACAACCCAACGAGCGCTGGCGGAGCGGGTGTCCGGAGTCGCGTTGGAGGAGTCGCGGCGCGGTCGCTGCTCCAGAACGGCCCCCTCCCCTTCCCCTTCCACCCCCTGTCGCCCTCCGCCCGGCCACGGCCAGGGCCACGGGCGCGCGCCGCCCGTTGCGCCGTGCGGGCAACCACCTCGACCCATTCACGGCGACCGAATGGCGCAAGACGGTCGGCCTGCGGAGCGGAGTGCGTTCAATATTCCAAAGGCTCCCAATTGTAAAATAAAATATCCCTCATTTCCCGCTGCAAATATGCTTTTAAAAATTCATTTATGGTCGTTTTTTAACTGCTTAGACATATAGTGACCAATGAGATTTTTAACTTTGGGGTAATTAAGAACAACATAAACACCAAGCCCGGCCCGAGATTCGAACCCGCAATCCTTCCAGTCGAGATAGCCAAGGCCTTAGCGACCTCTGGAGTCCAGACCGGCCGTTGCAATTATTTGTAGCTCACAATAATTGTAAAATGAACATTTCAACAAGAAAGAAAAAGTGAGAACTTTCTAAGAAACTCATAAGAGATTAAATGAAATCTTATCATTAAAAAAATCTTTGTTAAACATCTTGTACTCAAAATCTAATAAAATTTGTTACAATTCACATTGGGATATCTCTCTCCGCATAAATAAATATTAAATTTAAAAATACTTAAAAAAGATTATTAAAATCAGAACATTTGATGTTCGTTGTTTTATTTTCGTTTTTAGTTCTTTATTTTATTTTATTTCTTTATCGGAAATGTTGGATTCGAAGGAAGGATCCTTTACTTGGTGCTGTTGGCCTTTCGGTTCACTGCGTGTCGCAACACGCACGGCACTTACGGGCTTCTCGGCTCAGCGCGCACGGCACCTATTGATGTCACCCGCTCGCCAACCGCTCTCCCTCTAGCGAAAGAAGTGCTCAGTGCATAATTGCGGAGTAGAACCAACTGCTTAATTCGAGCGTCGATTTGCACGAGAAGTCCACGTTCATTTCTACGTACCGAAAGGACTTGATGTGCACACGTATTGCACATTTGCAATGGCATAGAAAGGCATAGAAAGTCCGTTGAGTTGATTAGAGAATTTATCACGTTTCGACAATATCCTGATTAGCAGTTAGGCAGTTATTCAACTCACTATTAATTACAAAAAATGTACAGAGCAATTGAATTAATTTTTGCACAATTAATTAGCTTTTTTTCTAAATTCGGACATATTTATTTTTGTAGCAATTGGTTGTGACTGTATCAACTTAAGAGAGATCTTTGTATACCAGCATTGTAAACGACCTTTTTCTGTTAGAAGAATTATTCGTGAGAGGGAATTTTACCACACAAATGATGACGTATTATATTTTACATGAATATTGCGTCATCACGTATTTAATTAATCGCAGCGAGAGAATGATGGGGAGGTGGAGCTAAACGTAACAGCCGACCACCGTTTTCTCGCAAATGTGAAATACCCGACACGTCACAAGAAAGTTGTTTAGAAAAATTAAGTTTGATTCTCTTATTAATTTGTAATGCAGTTATACAAAAAATAACGTATTCAACTCGTTCATAACGTTACTTTATTGCATACTTACAAATTTGAAAACTCGCTCCTAACGCCGCCCGTTTTCAAAACATGTACTCACGTTTTGAACTAAATGTTCCCTAGAGCCGTGCGCAATATGTTTAGTTTTCGAAAAATTTAATCATCTTTGATTTTTTATTTGGACCCATGTATTTTTCTCACTAGCAATAGATACGAGAAATGGACGATTCCAATGACGTAACGAATGTTACTGTTTTGACAGTATTTTGAGTACGTGATTTCGAATTAAATGTACAAGATTTCCTGTAGATTCCCTGCATCTGCCACCTTTGGGGAAGGCTGCCTCCGCAGCACTGGCATTTTTGCGGGGAGAGGCTACGAAGGGCACCTACAAAAGCGACAGTTGCGACGGATGCTAGAGGAAAAATATCACGTGTTTTAAAAAATATCATGTCAGAAAGTATAATTGTATTCCTAAAATACTATCAAATGTTACATCTACTATGTCACATCATTGCATTCCTCGTTGTATGATCTATCTATTGCTAGTGAGAAAAATATATATTACCATTTTAAAAAAATCAAAGATGATTAAATGTTTCAAAAACTAAACATATTTCAAACGATATCTCTATCCCTTATCACTTTACCCATGCCTCCGCATTGTTGAACGAAAACTGTATTTCGATGTCAGGAACCGTTCAGAAGTTATGGGGGTGGCCCATAGTTGGTACGACTTCCTGTAGAGACTCAATTGTTTTCATAATTCTCACAGTGAACACACACTTTCTCTAAAAAAATGTGAAAGCAAAATACAACTTCCTGAGATACAGTACATTGTTGTGTTATTGTAGAGAAAGATTACGCATTTCTATTTGATTTCGGCCCCCTTTTGTACACAATTGTAAAGTCATTCTTTGCGCCAATCGAAGGAAAACGAGAACTGCAAAAATCGAAATATACAACCGAAAAGTCCTACATATTTTAAAATAAAAAAAACATAATTTACGTTGGTGACTTCGTTAAGGAATAAGTTTCAGTTTATTACATCAATTAAACTAGTACTAAAGAATAGTGATAAATAAAAATTACGATTTCATCATAATGTCTTTTTATGAAAGCGAATGATGTAGATTTTTGTGTCCTAAGTAAATGAATCGGGAGATTAGGAAACAGCCGCCTGCATGCTGACGAAGAAATCGACATGACAAACGGATAACCATAAAGCATTTGATTTCTGATTGGTAACCGAAAGAATCAATAAAATAAAGTAATTTTAAAAACAACTTTTTTATTCATTATTTCATTTTTTATTCAACTAATAACAGGAATATTATGAAAATCTGTTTTTACTATCAAAGAAGAGTCACATGCATGTATTTGCAGAGCATGTGTTGTACTCTATTTCTAGGAAATACGAAAGGAGCTGATAGCTGGATGAACCGTTCAAGTTCAAGGGTTATCAAAACCGTAATATACATATCTCTGCGTCTGCAATTGCGGTTCTGCGGTCGCCGGAAAAGAAAAAACGACGCGGAGCTAAGTGGAAAGCGTGCCGGCTGTGGGAGCTTCTGGCTGTCCACACAGGGCACGTTCCAGCGCCAAGGTCACAGCCGCGCCTGCAGTCAGGGTCGTGGATGAGGCCGTCTCGCTTCTCTGAGCCCACTGCCCTGCACGGCGAACTCTCGACTGTCGTAAGCAGAGTAATGAGTCGCATTTTTCGGCAATTGAGCTGATTGCTCCGTGTGCCTGCCTTAGTAAGTCCGCTAAATAATAACGCGCAGTAGTCAAGTACAACAAAGTGGTGAGTGTGATAAGAAAGAGATTGGAGCGATAAATGAAATTATACGAGAAATTAAAGATGTGATATAATTTCCAGTTATCTAGTAGAACATATTAGTGATAAATTATACGGAACAAATATTACTATCATGAAGAAATATACGGCTGTGCATCAACGTAAGTATTATGTAAACTGCATATGAGCAACACCCCATGAAGACTCGCCACAGAATGTTTACGTCATTTAACATTAAATCAACAATTTCGACTCTTTACAATAACAAATGTTTGATTAGATAGTGTCATTGTAGAGAATCACGATCATTCTTCACCAATTTAAATTGCTACGCTATTTACATACGTAATATTTATTACCTAAAGAAATTTTTAAGTAATAAAAAGCTTAACTTTTACTTCTGCAGATGAAAAGTTGAACAATTGCAGGAAGACTAACTTAGAAGCATCACTGTGGTCACGGATGAAGGTTGCAATGCAAAATTAACTTCTAAAGTCAGCATGTGTGACGAATTAATAATAGGCTACAAATGCATTCACATACGACCAAATCCATCGACATGGCAAAGCCGTACAAAATATCGTGTCTCTGAAGAACGTCTTCTCAGTTTTGTGGATTTTAAATTTGAGTAAACCATGCCTTTGACTAGGAGGTACTTTTTAAATATTTGTAGAGACCTATCCAGGGCAATGTGAACTATTGAAGATGTCCCTATTTGAGAAAAATTGTACAATATATTAATTTTGACAATGCAATTAAAATTTTCTGTTCAAATGTTAGATTTTTAAGCAGCCATTACGTATTATAAGGTACTTAATTGGCTAAACGTATAATAACAACAACAGTTTTATTTTGACATTATTTTCTGAAGAAAATAGTATAATTACTGTGAGACCTTTCCAAGAATATGAAAATCTAAATTCAAATAATATATTGTTTATTATATATATATATATATATATATGTGTGTGTGTGTGTGTGTGTGTGTGTGTGTGTGTGTGTGTGTGTGTGTATTAATGTACAACGTAAATAAACTATATATCACAGGGTTATTATTTATGTCTAATTAAATACGTAGACTTAAGTTTCATCAACCATTTGACACACTTCTCTTCCATTCAACATGACTTAAAAGTGTTAATTATTTGGATACATTGAATTAATACTTTTCTTTCACGATTATTTCTTCAATTAGTCAAAAATAAAAAAATCTGCTTAACAGAAAACATAAATAATCGAATGCTTAATTAAATTTGTTCAAAGAATTGGTTGCCCCGAACAGGATACGAATTCGAGCTTTCTGGTGCTAATGATTATAGCTAATGGTTATTTGTAACTACAAACGCCTAAAGTCATATTATATTCTTCGCAGTTTTCTGTAGTATTTTAAGTGTTCTATTTTGCAGTGCGTGAAATTGTTGACTATTCATTCTGGTGTTCTACTAATGTAAGACATCCCCAGCTAAATCTGGCTTAGTGGTAGTCTATTCAATAATTAAAAGAAAGATTTGTCTTGCAGAACTTCCTTTTTCTCCCAGTCGCTGCAAGAGAGCTCTGAGGATGATCGATGGCTACGTGATCGAAAATATCTTAAGTGTAAATTTAGATTTGATACCGAACAACATCATTAATTTGTTTAATTATTAGACGGCTTCTACCTCACAAGCCATATTATGAATTAAAGGTAGGCTATTGTTTATTTTGACATTCATTCAATGAATTATTTAAAAGTTGATTGCTCTTTAGGTAGGATTCGGTTAAATGATTTTGGTTGTCATGAGTCGACATTATAGATCGGGCGTAACCATATTCAGAATTCTTGCATGAACCAAATCTCTTAATTGATCTCGAACGCATTCCCACAGGCTCTTAATTTTTCAGAATAAAGTTATTTTCAACCGATTAGCGCCTAGTACTCTGTGAATCACAATTGTGTCCTCGTTTTGTTATTCTTTCCATTACATTTCAAAACATTTGTCATTAATTATGACACATTAGCAAGTTTTTTCTACACTCCAAGGTAAGGAGCCAAATGAACAGACCAATATAGGGATGTAGGGTCCTATGTACCTCATCAAACAACCTTTCAATGATGATGAAAATTAATAATCACAAGAAGAAAATATTAATTAGGCTTTTCCGCTAATTCTCCCTCGACTCTAGATGGCTTGAATCACCAAGTCAGGTCCTTCCTACTACGGAATTTAACGTTCCTTGGATTTGATTGCTGTTTCTTCTTACGCCACATTTTCTTCTTCCCAACACTCTTCCACAACTTCAATTCTCATTCATCAGGGAAGACCATACGACTCTACTATTTCTGGTGACATCTTATACACGCTGACGACGTTTCTTCTTGTTCTCTTGACTAATGAACTCTTTGTGCCTCATCTCTTAACATCTCTTCGCAGTACTTAAAGTTAGGAACTTGAACTCGACAAGTAAGATAACTGCGGATACGCTTTTTTATGGCGTTTCTCAAGACACTTCTGTTAATTACGTTTAGCCAAGCGCTTCTCAGAATGCTCTAGTAATCGTAACTACAAATACACTTCCATTGGGCACTCCAAGCTATGCCACTGCTTCAATCTGTACCTATTTATTTCCCCCTATACCCCGACGATCTAATGGCAGGGTAAGATGGTACTTTCGTAATATTACGACCAGATGCACACAGTAACTTCGTTATAGTCGTTTTAACGAATGGTCGGCAGTCATTAACGGCCACTAAGAAGTCTGAATGTGGTCGATGGTAGTTTGTGTATCTGAATCAACAACGATTACTCATTAAACTTTTTCAAACGATATTCCTACGATACTATCCTTTTCATTCATAAAGATCCCCTGGAAAAGCACAAATAATTCGTTTTTTCTGCACATCTTACTAAAGATATTTGCTTCATTGCTCAATCATTTCATTATTAAGTGTAAATTACTATAAATAACTTCCAATTGGAAGAGAGAAATTTAATGTCAGATGTCTCATTTTTACCAAAACCTTAAATTGGTCCAATGAACTAGCACAAAAAGACAAAGAGGTCCCGAGAACAAAACCTCTTCATCCCATACGTCTCCAAATAGATTATGATTTGACAAATGCAGAGGCAAATAATTTAGGGTAACCTTTCCCATCTGGCGAATACGCCTTGAGCACCCCTATACCTGGAACCATACATTTTAGGACCCACATTTAGGCAAAAAATGCGAAAAAAGTGTATTAATTTAGCTAAAAAATCTTCAAATTTAAAATGTATGTACTCTTACTAGCAGTATGAAAACCAAGGATATCACGTAAAAGTACACTGTGGACACAAAAATTCATTCATGTTTTGACAACTTTGCCCTAGGCATATACCATAACTCATTCCTATTAGAAGTCACAATCCAGAAAACTAAAACTAAATATTATTTAACATTTAGATGTTTTTTTTAATGATACTGCATCTCCAGCCACTAGGTATAAAAAAAAGAAACGTTTAACAACAGAGAGAAGTGTTTCATATTTATTTTCCAGACGGCAATAGAAATCATTTTTTGTTGCAACAGCCTCAATATCATTTTCGCCAAGTTCTGATCTAGGCTTTGCTTTACAATACCTTTGAATGCTTCTTTCTCATCCATCAAAATAGTTTGTTGGGCATCGTTCTACGGACACTGCTCGTTTTTACGGCTGTTGTCGGGAGAGAGTAACCATGCATTATAAAAAGTTAATCTTGCAATACTTGAATAATTTATTTTAGTTCTTTAAAGAAGCTGGTTGTAACATTTTTTTAACAAGCTGGTTTCAGATACATACTGCACCCTCTGAGTCGACTGATTTCAACGTTGTTCCTTGTTTAAATATTACAAGAATAAAATGCGACAAAACAATTTTAAAAAAAGATTCAAAAATTGGAAGACATTGAGAAAAGGCGCAAAAAGATGTTTGCACTGAAAAAAGTGCAAAAAGGAGCCACTAAAACGCACTCAGGAGCGTTTCTTTTATATTATCTTTACCAGGCAAACTCGTCTGGGCATTCTAAAGGGAAGAATAAGAGCGCAGCAACTACATTCGCTACCTTTACGTATTACCTTTTCATGTTTACGGATGTGGTTTACCCAAGTCCAATATCGTTCGTTATAATCAATACATTTCTGGCTGTTTTCAAGACACTTTTGAACATACTTTTGAAGCACTACCAACGTTGTAAAACAAAGTTAAACTTTTTGTGTAAAAAAACTTGAAATCTCACGAGCATCTCCTTACTCCGATGTCTTAATTCCGGAGATTCTGCCATGTTCTCCAGTGTTCGGTCTGGTGCGAGAAGATTTATTTGTGCTATTTATTCATGCAACTTAACAAAAATGTTTACTCCCCCCGAAACGACAGATGATCAAAATTAGATGCAGTCGGGTTATGCATTCTCAGGTAAACGAAAAGTGGAAGGGTATTAACTTGGAAGCGGACGTTAAGTAAAATTGACCGTCAGATGCAGTCGTGCGCGTCTCAAAAGTACTTCTACCATAGAAATGATTACGAATTTTTAATACAATTGAAAATGTATATTAATGATATTAATAAATATTTCGAATTGATGCTCTTTTTCATCATATATAAATCCCTATTTTTAATTCCATTGCGAAATTTACATGTAATTGATTCAATTAACCATAATATTGAAACTATTTAATTGGTTAGTTTTCCGTGTAAATTAATGCTTCATTTCATTTTTAGTTAATGGGATTAGTTAAATTTATTTATTTCCCGAATTAAATGTAATATTGTACAACGTGAACACCCTCATTGCTGATCATTCAACAAGAACGTACACAACTGTCATTTTACCCCTTCGTTTTTACAATAAAACATTTTACAATAACCTTAAAAACTATTAATAACAAAACTAATACACTTCTGTTGAATGATCGCTTGCCAAGGAAGACTATTCCATATCCTTCCCAAACACCAGCTTATTCCTTGCCCTAAAGGAATATTGCGCTGTCTATGGTTAGTTCGCGGTAGTTCCGCGGATTACTTTCGTGACAAGTATTCAATGCCCCCTCTTACTGTCTGTTTTTTTAAAACACATTTTACCTGTCATACATGCCTGATCACTCCGCGGTAGTACATTCAAATGATACTTGCTTCAGGTTCATCAAGTTTGGTAATTTGTGATGAAAAGAAAGATAATTACACTTCTTGATGTAAATATGTGTGTGGTTATTTTTCGTGTTGAATTCTATTTACGTTCATTTTCAGAATGTATTATTGAATTTATGAATGGCTGTGGCGTGACGTTTCTTAATCGACCGTGTGCACAAGATTAACTACAATACATCAACAACAAAAGTTCTAACTTCAAATATAATTTTGCGGTGGTGCTGGTAAATTGAAATTGCGGTATTCTGGGAAAAGGACTAGCTACAATGTTTCTTCTGAGTCCACTTACTCGTTTCAATTATTCCTCTCTAACCCCTAATATATATAAATCAAATGACCCCGACACAGCTACATACCTACTTGCACATATTGCAGTCGAATTTACCCACTGCCTGGAGGAGATTTGGAGCGGAATGCTCCGTTCATTAGTTTTTTCTGTTTAAGCTTAAAGCTTGTTCTAGCTGAGGCGGAGACCCACTGAGGGAGATATCTAGGGGGGGAAATTCCTCTAGCCTCTAGTTGGTCGGCGAGGACCTCTCGTTCCAGAGGTGACAGAACATTGTCACCTCCAAAGAAATAACATGCACCACACTCACGGGACTAGGACGCGCCCCAAACACTAAACAGTAAATCATGGAATAATCCGTACACTCCCGTGCACGCTATGCTAGGGTCCTGGCCGCGGGACGGCCAGCCGCTACCCCGTTCCACCCACCTGCTCTCCGATGTACTGGGCGCGCGCCGGGCGCGGGCGACTTGCGAGCCGCGATCCGGCTCCACAGCGCAGCTAAGCGTCTGCGGCAGCGGGCGACGGCCCGCAAAAAGACGGGCGCGCCACTTAGTCACGCGGCGGAGGGCCAAACGCCCCGCGCTCGAACACTCATCGGCGCGCAGTATCGCGGGCGTTCTCTGCGCGCGAATGCCCCACGCCCGCCCCCGCCCCGCCCCACGCATTCGCGCTCGCGTCCGCTTGCGCTTCCGGACGCCGCTTCAAAGCGGCGCGGCGTGCCGCAGGGCTTTGATTCACGCTCCCTGCCGTCATAGCCAGCAGCTCGGGTGTTGTTTTCTCGGTTGACGAGAAGTGTACTACTGATTCTCATTCTTCTTCGTGGTGGAAATTTGTTGTTATTCATACGTGATTCACGAGTTCCGCTCTTTGATAAGCTACAGTGAAAGATCCACCGACATTACTAAGAGCTTTTTTTCTTATATTTAAAAAAGTGTATTATTGGTACTTCAGATTCCCATTCTCTTTAGGGAAGAAAATTAGATGGTCATCCATCTTTGATGCAAGCTCCCTACAGTCGGTTTTTCTCCCCGTCGAAGATGCGTAGGGATTTCGTTTGTTGATTTCTGGTTTGCCAACAAGTGTACTACTGGTTCTCCTTCTTCGTTGGCAAGTAGTAGCCATTCATACTTGATTCACGCGTTCCGCTGAAAGATACGCTACGGTGAAAGATGAGCGGGCTTTATTAGGAGTTTGTTTTCTCATATTTAAAAAGTGTGTTATTGGTACTTCAGATTCCCATCCTCCTTTGGAAAGGAATTGGATGGACATCCATCTTTGATAAGCGCGCCCTGTCTGATATTGTCTATTGGCACAACGTATTCCCATTATGCTTCTAATAGCAATTGGGTACTCATCTAGATTTCTTTCACGCGCCCGAAGATGCGAAAGCGGTGAAGGACACGCACCCAGCGAGGACCATTGTCTTCCTGGTTGACCAAGAAGTGTGCCACTGGCATCTTTGGCCAATGAAAACTGATCAGTTATAGCAAACTGTTGTTGTTTTTTTTTGTTTTCTTGAATGCAAAGATGGTACTATCCTACATTCTCCTTCCCTACCAAAAGCAGGAAGACATCCGAATTACATTCACAAGTCCCCCTTGTCCGTGAGCCAACGGTTTGAAACATGACAAAAGAAGAAGTAGTATCTTTATATGTTGAGCTTAGTTCTGCCTAGTCCCCGAAGAACCACATTATCCTCCCGGAAACCATTCCTACCGAATTAAAATCGCTGATTAGGACGAACGAACGGTTTCGGTTAATGATTTGTTGAGTAAGATTAATAACTTAATTATAAGTGAATTTAATAGAGTAGTAAAAGAGTTACACAAGATTATAGTATACAAGTAATGAAGGTTTAAAATATTATCCCCAAAGTGTGTGCTTACTCATTCATCTTCATCATTGGAGATTCGAAACATTGTACTTTTTCTTGAATATTGGTTTGTTATCTTACTGGGGAAGACGAGCACTCATACGCGTAAGAAAGCTTGTACGTAGTTACCTTAGTGAAAAAATGGCTGCAGCTCCGCATTAATGTTTAGTAACTATGTAATCATCCCAGTTTTCATTACACTACTTGTGCAGTCGCCTTATATGAAGAAATTTGTTTAATCGCAACAGCAACTAAAACGAAATAACTCGAATTTTCAAACCTGAAATTAAGAAACAAACTTTCGTATAAAAATATTAAATTAAATGAACCCATTATGTGTAATTAACAATGTTCGAATTTTAAGAACTATAACAATTTATCTCACGGAGAAGTCAATGCAAGAAAAAATTCACCCGGATATATGCCACGTTTTTACACAAAAAGTGAAAACATGCAATTGTTGCCCGGATAAATGCACAACTGCCACTCATAACCATTACCCTGTAGAATACTAGAGTCGCTTTAACGCACAGGAACTAAATTTTATTTCCCGGGATGACCGTGAACGGGAGCTCGAAGCTGAACTTTCGTAAACCCCTCTGACGGACCAGCCGCCTTCTACAACCCTTCGGTGGAATGACCTTCAGTCTCGCCGGCTGCCGCGAAGCGGAGCAGTCAGGGCCACCTGCCATTCCCCGATGAGGCCGTCTGCGGAGTGCTGACCGCACCCAGGCTAGGCGACATCTCGTGCAACAGACACAACGCCTTTTGAAATTGATGTACTTCAAGACCGAGGACACTTGGAGATAAATCCAGTCGGCCCAACCCCGACGTGAACCGAAGTTACCATGTACATCTGTGTCACTATTGCATCCGTTGTGCATCTATTACACTATCTGTACATGATTTTGAGCCCTATGGGGAATGAAGGGATAATACCCAAAATCTGTAATTGATTTCCTTTTACAAATAGTTTTTTATTACACGGGAGGGTATATTTTCTTATCAATCTTTACATAAACGTCGTCGCTCTCTAAGTAGGGATTTCAACTGAATGCAACGCATGATTTAGAGTGAAGACCTCGGAGCACAAGAAAACGTCACAGACTGCGCTGCCCGTGGTCTCCCGTGGTTCTGCAGTCTCCGAAGCCCGTTTTAGACGTGTTTAGTCTCACAATAAATAAATAAGTAAGCGAATAATTTACTGTAGACTCTCGCAGTCATCGACGATTAATTTTGATCCTCATATTTACGGACCAGGATTGCCACAACAACGGTCTCAAAAATGTTTACATCGGTTAAGTCGAGTGCTGCTAACCGAATAAGCCATCTATTTATCACAGTATTTAATTTTTCGCGGCATTTAGCCAGGAATCGTTTACAGGCTGCAACTACAAGGCCACTGTGGATTTTCCACCTTTTGAATTGGATCCGCAGCCCTCTCTCAGCCTGGATCTGCTCCTGAAATGACCTGAAATGAACTTCCAGAAACTCAATATTGTAAATACAATGTCAATTAGGATAATGAAACTCAAGCAGAATACGGATAAAACATGTGTATTACGTGTAATGTCGTTTTTTTTTTATATTTTTCATTTAAAGCAAACATGTTCATTAAATGAAGGGATGGTAAAGGATATTTTTTTTAATTTCAACAAAATACTAAGTTGAACACACTCTATTACAATTAATATTATTTTTGTTTCCGACGCATTAACTACTGTGGTCCTTAGACTTGTAAGTGAAGCGCTTGTTTTCTGTCCCGGGGGTCAGCGAATGGAGATCTGGCGTCGGCCTGCACGTCAGCGTGCGGGGCTTTCCTCGACACGAGCCTCCCGAGCGACACGCACTAGGCTCTAGGGGGAGAGGATAGGCCAAGAAGAGGAAGGAAACAGCGCGCTCGGCCCGTGTCCCGTTTCTTAGAGCGCTGCTTCGGCTGGTATTGAGTGGAAAAGGTACGGAAAATCACCAATCCGAGCCGCCGGCCGGTAGAGAGCTCCAGAGAGCGGGTGAATTCGGCCTAGGTACTTACCAAGTGTCGAAACTCCTGCCATCGCCGGCACGAAAACGTTAGGCCCTCCCAACCAGAGGCACTGAGTAGCATGCTTTTGATATCCTGAGCCACCTCAGTCGGTGTAAGTACTGAGGGCATATCTGGAAGGGTTGCCCCGTTCAACGGAAATGGACATCGTGTTCCTCTACACGTTACACTACTTCCCATCCCATTCCCTCGTAAGCTTCTCCAAAGGTAAGCCGTCATTCATTTCGCGGGAGAGCGTCGCTCGTAAATTACCTCTGCCACCGAGATGACAGCGTCTGCCTGTGTTTCCCAGTAGTCATCCAAGTAGGAAGCTGACGACAGCGGCCTTCCTTAATTTCGGTGATCTGATGAGAAGACACGACACGCAGCGCTCTCAACACGCGCCGAGTAAAGAGAAACCAAGAGGAGCTCCGAGAAACGACACTCGTCCTCTGTCAAGAAAGCCTCCATATTTCACACCTCCGACGCCTGTCTAAGTCTCATTTCGAGTCATCGGAAAACGTTTTCTGATTATTTCTTCCTTTGTCATATTTTGTCAGTGAATTCAAAAGGGACACATCTAAAAATTGGCGTTAAAAAGGAGAATGTTTTTCAACTAGCCGTGTATTTTGTTGTTGTTTTTTTTTCACGATAAAAGATTTTTGTATTTATTATTTTTTATATTCATTAATTTCAATCTTAATTTATCTTTATTATTTTTTTCTACTAAAACAATACAATATTCTAAACATATATTTCTTCACTTAACTCTAAATTGACAATTCTTGAAGTGTAGCACTTTTCATGGGGCACTGACAACATGAAAACGTGTTTGTTCTTTTCCCTCACTGTAATTCTCTCTTCTGACGCTTTGTTGTTGTTGTTCTTTTTGTTGTTTTTGTTCCAACAGTATCCCGGAAAAGGACGACTTGTGTTCCATATTAATACAGCTGAGATTCACAGTTCTCAGTATTGTTCAATGATAGCATTCAGCGGCATGAGAACTGAACTGTGAGTTCATTCACCAACAGAATAAGTACAAAGTGGGCGACCCATAAAATATGCACTACTTGTTCTACCCATGCAAACATTCCGCACCTTGTCAATCATTGTTTTAAAACAAAAAATAGCTTCCCACTGGAACCCTTCTAATTTAAATATCTTAATGATTCCCGGAACGACACAACTAAATCACATCCTTGCCGTATTTACTAATTTTCAACTCAAATCATTCTAATCTTATAAAGTAATTGGTGACATATTTCCATCCATCCATCCATTCAACCATCCATTCAACCATTCATCAATTTGTCTATTCATCCATTTGTCCATTCATCCATCCATACGAACATTCCGATTTTCAGGTACCAAATTCCATATATCTCCGCGTCTCCTGCACCAATCTTAATCATCTTCGGAACAGCACAAACATCCTTTAATCCGGACGTTTGAGCGTCGTTACAAACATGAAAACAACCAGAAACATGGATTTTTAGAGGCGAAAATTCGAGATTGTATTGTTGAGATTATTTCAATAATATTATCAAAATGATACTGGAATCGAGTCAAATAATAATAAAATATTACATATTCACTCAGTATTTGCATCGTTACTCGTGGTCTTCAAAATTTAGCACCTGATACCCATTCCTACGAGCGCACACAAATTGGACCAAACAAGACATATTTCATGTGTTGCAACACGAGGTACTACGCAAGTGATCAGATCTTTCTAACCATAGATTTACAGGAGAGTACAATAGTTTGTTCAAGCGACAGATGACATATTCAGGTCGCAAGTGAACGAAATGATGACGAATTCATCTGTTTGAATCACGAGCTCCTATTCTCATTCAGCTTTGTATCAGATATGTGGAGAAACTTTCCTAGAGTTTGAGTGGCAGCGGCCGGCAGCTGACATCATTTCTGAGTAGTGCCACTGCATTGAAGAATTTACACCAGAAATTCACACGTCTTTTGACGTCTTTTGAAGACTTCGTGTACTATTTAAATCTCTTGGCAAATGTAATGAAATAGCTCATCTCAACAATCGTAAATGTAATGGTAAATGGTAAATGTCTCCGTCGTGTTATCGGGTCCTATAACGAAAATGTGGGTAAATATTGTTCCTCTAAGTAGTTCTTTACTTCCTCTAAGTTTTGTGTAGTCAGAATCCACTATTTGTGGGTCTTGGATACCGAAACAACGTTTATCGACTCTTTCGTCAGCAGGGCCCGACAATAATGTTTATTTGTCCAAAAATCGCCGAGATTCGCTGCACTATTACGGTTCTCTCTTTTCACTACGTAAACGTTGAAAGGCGAGAAAGTAAAATCGATTGGCGCAAAACAGTCTGTCTCTCCGGCTGTGGCCAATGCCAGCAATGCTTTCTTCCGTCCATTTCTCCAAAATCGTAAATGAGTTTCAAAATTGTAATTGAGTGTTTTTGCGTAATTTTGCTTAAAATAGGTGTAGATAATTTTTTAAACTATCATTTTCACAAAAACTGTTCAACATTTTTCTTTAAATTTTTTCTTCGTATGTTGCATAACACGGTAAGAAGTTGGTGCTGGTACCATTTTCGGTAGTTTTCATTCATTTTTCATTAATTGTTTTCAATTCTGTCATCGTATTTTAGTATTATGAGATTAGAATCTTAAAATTCTTTGTATTCTTCCTTGTATAACATATTCCATTTTTGTCATTACATAAAAATTATTGTTGCACCCTTCTGAAGAAAACATACACCAATTCTTAAATTGCCACGAGAATACATTGAAACAAATCAAGTTAGCATTATTGAGCTTGCATTTAAAGAGGATTGGAGTATTTACGTGCTGTTAGGGGTCGGGCTCAGTTTGCAAGTTGCACAATTCCCAGATAACCAATAAACTCCATATAAAGATTAGGAATATACATTTTACTTTTAATGAATTCAATATTCATCTGTATCATGATCCATATTGCTGTAATATCTTCAGCAATATGGATCGTCTCTCTGAAGCAATATGGATTATGAATTTAATATTTAAGACATTACAGTAACATGGCATATGAAATCATTTTGAAACCAAAGAACGTCCTGCTAGCGCTCCCACCGCCGTGTGGTGCTCTCCCATGCATATTGCACCGTGTCACGTTCTCGGCACTATTTCTGCATTAACTCTTTGGCCCTACGCTTCAACAATATCAGACTGCGGCGCAGAACAGTTTTGGGGTAAGGGCGGGGGGGGTGGGGTGGCTATAGTCGGCCGAGCGCTGCGCGGCGTCGGAGGCAATCCGAGGGGATTCGGCCTTCGTTTACTCTAGCTGCAACTTCGTTTTATGAAGTCGCGTTTTATTGAAAGGATACCAGTTAAGCGAATTATTGACGGTATTGAATGCATTATTTATAATATTTGGAGAATTTGTTTTCATTTGACATTAGGTTTGTTGATACGAAACGTACATGTGGTACTACCGGGCCTTGATAGGGAAAAGTGGATAAATCTTTATCGTATGTGTAGTAAATTGCTTCCTCTAATATGTTGTGTAGTCAGAATCCATATTTTAAGGGTCCTTAAAGAACTTTGTGTAGAGTTGGCCGTTGTGGAAGGAAGTCCCTTTGTGTCGCGGCAGTACGTCTGCCAGCAGCCTGCGAGCGTTGTCGTGAAGAGAGTGCGGAGAGAAGATGTAAGACAAGAGCGTGAGTACCCTCTGGAAATCAGCGCCAGCAACGTGCGCGGGAGGTGGATAAACCTGACACGGACACTACACATAAAGTTATGTAAGTTTCATTTCAATACAGATTTTTATGAAATTTAGTCTTAATTAATTTACACAAATTTCTTTCATTTTATTTTAGTGTTTTGAATTTTGTAAATTACATCGTCCGTCATTCGATAGAGCTACAACGTCCGGTTGCGCGAGCAGGAGCCGCGCTGTTGGATGATCGTAATCATTATGCGGATATTCAGTGCGTTTATTCGTGATATAATTGCGACCATCGCTCAAAGTTGACTGCCTGAATCGAGACGGGCTTTACGACTCCCCTAGCATAACTTTCCCTTGTCGTCGGTCAGTGCAAGCAACGTCTTGGCCGCCTCGTGGCGCGCGGCGCGTTCAAGGCCGCCGGCGCCTTCCTGCCGCGCCTGGCGCGCACGGAAATCCCCTCGGCGGCGGCGGCGGAAGCGCAAAAGCAACGACCAACACCGCGGAGTGAAAAAGGTGATCCGCCCCGCAAACCTCCCAAATATCCGGGCAGTCCACTAGTTTTAATGGGGGGTCCAAGGGTTAAGGAAATTCCGAATTGATACTAAAACGTCAGTGATAACGATGTAATTCTCACAAAAGAACAGTTTTCCACTCCCGAAACATTGCAATTTACACTTTCAAATACAATTACAATACACTGTATTATGCTGTAAATACGTATCTTTTAACACCCACATTTGAATAGGGAAGTGCTAAATCATTTTGACATTCTCGCATTATTTCCTGGGAAGAGAAATTATTGTAATCGTGCGCAGAAAAACGGAGATTTTTCGACAAAATCGTTTACTACCGGGCCTTGATAGCGAAAAGTGGATACATCTTTATCGTATGTGTAGTACATTGCTTCCTCTAATACGTTGTGCAGTCAGAATCCATACATAATATGGGTCCTTAACCTAAAAATTGATTGACAGCAAAACGTTAGTCTATCCGCCCACTCGTCAACGCGAAAATTGTTCAGCCGTTTTTCTCGAAAATTGATATTCCCCGATTGATTTAAAGGAAATTAGGGCCCCGCATGTTTCAAACAGATATTTTAATTTTTGTGAGTACTTTACAAGAAGCCTTAGCATCACTTTCAAAATTTGCTCCAAAATGACTCCAAATTCTTTGATAAAGTTTGTCCTCGGAAAGAGTAAACGATGTTTCAAAGAAAGGTAGGGTATTACATGAAGTTCGTGCTTTGGAAAAAAGCAAAAATTCAATTTTTGGGTTTTCTTTCTACAACTACAACATTGATGATAGAAATTTAATTTCTCAATAAAATCTGTTCATTAAAATCATATCTCGAAATAACGTCATGTACAATTTTTCAAAAATATGAGAAGATTCGCCTAATGTTTTGTGAAATATAAGCAGTTTTTAAACGATTTTTCCTCATAAAACATCTCCAAATATTATCTTTAAAGTTTCTGTGTATATGTATGAAATAACGGTAATAAATTGGTACTATCTGCATTTCCGGATAACTGAATTTTCGAAATTTTTAACACTGCAAAAGTAAATGATATTAGTGATTTTTCTTTAAGAAAATTTGTCCTAATAAATCAGATCTTGAAAAAGGTGCTTTAAAGAATAGTTTCCTAGTAAAGTTTGTTTAAAATTTAATGAGGATTATAAAAAAATCATTTTCTAAGAAGCTACTCTATATTTTTTCATGAATTATTTTCCACGGGTGACTCTTAAAAGTCTGGCGTAGATCTCAGTTTGTTGACCACTGAATTTTCGAAAATTTCAAAAGTTAGGAATAATGCAAGATCTGTTCGAATGCTGGTATAAAAGTTTTAGAATGGTGAAGTTTTGTTTCGTTGTCGGCAATCCCGACTCCTAAATTATATTTTTGGGACGTTATTTCACTGCAGTATGTAGGTAGATCCGAACAGTATATCTCAATCCTGCGATCGATTGTTCTAGAAGTTCTGCAGGTTTGACTTTAAGATGGATTCATATTTGAATTAGACAATGCCTTGGACAATATGTGGTATTTTAGAGAAAGTACAGAATGCGTGAAATGTAAGGGGACACCTATCCCTGATAACGCAACACATCTACACGTTTGGTAGGGGTACACACACGTTTAGTAGGGGTCGAAGTTACAATGAATCTGTGTACAAACTGAACAATAATGTTATACCTCGAGTCACGTCTTGCAAATACTTAGAATACAGCTAGACAGTAAACTGGCTGGGGAAATAGTCAATGTCGATTGTTAGGGAAAGCCTGGAAATCTTTACATTTGTGTTAGGTGGATACTGAAAAGAGTACAGTGAGAGCCAAAGAACTAGCATATATGTCATAGTGCGACGTATATTCGGAATATGGCGCGGTTGTTGGGACCCATATAGAATTTTGCAAACAAAGGAATCTAGAAGAAAATGACTCAACTAGAGCATCAAAATTTAACTTTCAGGCGGTAAGAGAATAAAGGGGGTATGGGAGTACTCGAAAAGGGAGAAGGATTAAAGGTCAGTTCTATGCAATGTATAAAGCGTACACAGGGCCTTCGAGCGTGGAAAGAAATTCAAAAGTCGATTAGGGAACCTACATATTTCAGCAGAGCGGATCACATGCAACAAATTCAGACAAGAATTCAGAAAACGGACGTTTGAATAATCATTTTCGCGAATCGACAATTAGGGACTGGAACAGTTTGCCTGTGACATCTTCGATCCCTTTCCTCAAAGCCTGAGCAAATTTAAAAGTAAATATAGTTTCTTGAATGTGGATATTTATAAATATATTTAATAAAATTCAGTGCAATTACTATGTCTTCTTTGTAATTAAAGTATTATTATTATTATTATTTATTATTGTTATTATGTTTGTTGTTATTATTAATGTTATTATCATTATTTAACATTATTATTGTTATTATTATTAATGTTATAATAATAATAATTATTATTATATATTATTATTATTATTATTTAGTATTATTATGTGGAGTGCAGTGGCGTGAAGTGCAGTGACGTTGTGCAACTGTATCGCAGTGCGGTGAAGTTTGGTGAAGGTGGAGTTCTATGAGATTGCACGGTGAAATGTTCATGTGATTTTGTAACGTTTGTAGAGTTTGTATAGTTGTTAAGTTCTGTAATGTTAAGTTAGTGTATTCTGACACCAAGTTCTCACACTAAATTGCAGAATTATTAATAAATCTAATCTATGTGAAGAAAAGCCAAGCAGAAAGCCTTAACTGACGCGAGAAATTACCATCCCATTCTACTCATTATTAAGTTGTTAGTATTAGAACGCCTACAGAGTATAGTAATAGGTATCTACCACAAAACAGTTTATATCATCAGAAGAATATCTAAAATATCCATCAAATATATTGTTGATAGAAAATAGTAAACAATATTTTCAAGTAGGGAAGGAAACTAGAAATCAGATGCGAATAATTTTGAAGACGAAGTATTTTTTTAATGGTAGAGAGATAAATACTATCGCTTTGCTGATTTTTGCACGTGGGTGACCGAAGAGTTTGAAGATGTTCTGTGCAAAGTATGAATGAGAAACAAAAATCTGTACAGATCTTGTAAGAAATATTTTATTGAGTTAATGTATAAGTGAAATACAACCAAGAAAAAATAATCAGGAATAATATCACTTCAATGTAACTACATCAATGTAGTTCAGTTGTATTGACATATTAACATTCAGCAGAACCGTCAGTTTTATAGGATCTGTAGTTGAAGTCAATTATTTTTTTATAGTTCCTATTCAAAATACCTTCTCCGCCAACCAGCTTGCAAAATGTAACTTCTAATGCGCTAGGAGTATTTGCGTTTCGAACAAGCGTCTGCCCCTCCATGATAATCGACAAAGAAGAAAATCTGAAGATGTCGTTTTAATTATTAATTAGTGATTCCGGCTAAGGTCGGTAGTCTCGTAAGTGTAGTGTATGTGTTTTCCACGGACTGGGGAAGATCACCGTCATCTCACAAGGAAAAGACGCACTACACTTACAGGACTACATTAGTTGACGTGCCCGGAATAACTAACAACCAACCAACATTGTATGCATAAAATGCAGTATATGCACATAATAGTAATATGCGTATGTGAAGTATATATGGGAGATACTTGGTCGCGGGAAGGCCCGCTAGCCGACGGAAGGTCAGCGCCGGATCTTGCCTCCGGGCGAAGATCACCGCCCCCCTAGCCGACGGAAAAATGGCACTACACTTACGGGACATCAGTAGTTGACGCGCCCGGAATCCATACTAACCAACCAACCACCCCAGCCGGGACAGGCTCTGAGCTCCCGACCGGTTTCCCGGCGTGTGTGTTAGTGCAGTGCTGGTAAGGTTAGGTGTGTGTAAGCAAAGGGTGAGGATAGGACAAAGAGGGGGAATGAGAAATTGCGGGCTGTCCGTGGCCCGCTTATTAGCGTATTGCTCCGGCATTCGCCAGCTGTTGGCTGCTAGAATTCTCCCCCAGACAGCGACTTAATTCGATGTAGCTATCTTTCTAGTGCCGAATCTCCTGTCACAGTCGGCATCGGACCTAGAAGCTCCCTGTCAGAGGCTCCAAAGGTGGGTGTAGAATCGAAGATAGTGCTGGTTCCGTGCGTGGGCAACGCTGAGAGGAAGTGCTGTGAGTAAGTGTCGTTAGCTGTGAATGAGTTGAAAGCGCTGCGAAAATTATGCCACGACAGGTGGTTGTAAACAGCACATGCAGAGGCGTTATTTGAAGAGAGCGGAGAAGGTAACAATGATTCAGGCGAGGACGGCGATGTCGCAGGGGTAAGTAAACACGATAGCGAAGTACTTCTTAGCATAAAACACGTACCATATGTTAACGTGAGTTTCCCTATGAACACAACTATCGATATCTTAAAAGTTGATGAATTCCTGAATACATTTTGACAGTGAAATTTATTTCGATTTCACGAGAAAGTGAGGTGGATACAAGGAATGAAGATTGCTTGAGATGTGGAATAGCAACAAAATAGCAGTATTTTCTTTCAGTGCAATGGTATTCTTATCTCGAATATTTGTTTTTGGTATACGGCAACATTTCGAAACAAACTCCTGATTGTAGTTACGAGATATTCAATGAAATAACATTTTCTTTTTGAAATTAACTCTTAGCTAATACAAATAAAATTAGTAAATCCAAGACAACATTTTGCTTGGCCTCGTAGTGTAGAGCCCTCTTTCACCAGCTTGCATAAAGTTAAAACCTGATCTTCAAAAATTAAAAAAAACGAAAGTAGCATATATTTTCTTTTTATAATAATGATTTCTTCATTTTAAGAAACTTTTTTATCGATTTCATATTCATGATAGTTTTTTAGAAAAAGTTAATTTTAATGTTATTAATTGTTCAATATTTATTCATTTTATGAACTTAAGATCATAATTTTTGCTTTTATTTAATAATTATATTTATTATTATTTTATTCCTTGATGAAAATCCATGCTACACCCATGAATCTCACCAAAAATGCATAATTTCAATACTTTTTGGCTTACTGTACTAAGCTTCGTGTTCTACTATCAGGAGACTTCGGTTTCATGTTCGTCTTAGGCTTGGAAAAAAGGGTTTTCAACAGCTTTGCTTTCTTCTACTTTCGTTGTTTTCTTACTCTAAGAAAATACTTTGTTGGTTTCATACTTGATATGGCCAGCCCTTCATTTACGTCTTTTCCCGTCTCACATTTTTCTTCGGGCACATTGGCTACCTCGAAAGGCCTCTCCTCACAATCGAAAGGAAATGTTGAACTTTACATGTGCTCGATTTCCTGACTGCGGGGATTAACTGTAAGGGAACTTACAAGGGATACGAGCCTTCGGCCAAGTTGTGGTTGGAAAGCGCTCCGACCCTCCGTGCGACCGAAGCCGAGTCACGTCTAACATAGCGCACAGACGGTTGAATAATAACGTCGGGTGGAGTTTCGTAAGAGCATTACAATTTTGTATTCCTGTTGCTACATCGCAGGTTGCTTGCAGTACTTGACCTTGCAGGGACGGCTGACGAGAAGCGGTGTCTCCCCCGCCCCTTTCGCTTGCCCTTGGCCCAGGGCGTGGGCCTTGCGTACACGGCTGACCGCAGCACTCCACGGGGCAAATCCCGGCACGCTTCCTCAAACGTTTGTTTCGCCACTCGGACTTCCCACCACAACGTGGAAGGGAAGCAAGCACCTAAGTTATTTCGTGAATGTGCTGACATTTTTGAATGTATAATGAATAAAAGCCAAATCATTTCGAGAACGAAAGTGAAACTCAAGGAATTATTTGTAATTTGCAAGAATATTCTTATGCAGGGAAAATGTTGTATAGATTTCATACCCTTTAAGGGACAATGCTGCACTTTTTTGCAGTGAAATAATGAACGATTCACCTTGTAAAAGTGCACTTATCTTTTCTAGTGTTCTCAAACCTTGTTTTCTAAATATGTTATGTTACGAATCACCCTACTGGCTTTTGGAAATTGTTGAAAGGAGTTTTCGAAGAATTCAATTTTACTGCAGTGGTCTGTTCGAGATACTTTTGCATATTATCTCAGACAGAATAATGCAGTGAGTACAAAGTTTGCTTTGGATTCCTCCTCATGTGCAGCTGTTCGTGCTGAATTATTCCAAGCCACATCTGGATTCAGTAAAGGAAAATTTTTCGACGGAACTTCTACCAAAGCTGAGAAGAAATCGAATAGTGACAATTAACTTGCGGTGCAGTATCATTATCAGCATAATACACGTCGGTGAACAAGTGACACGTACTAACATACTACATTTCTTGTACCCTTTGAGCCCCAAGTTTTGAATTAAATGTTATTTTCATATTCAATAAAACATACTTCAAAGAGAATAAAATTATAAATTTTACCTTCTTGTTCTTCTAAGGCTTTTATCAACCGACAACCGGTTTCCCTTTGAGGCGCATATTTGACCATACACAAGACACTAACACACCTGAGAGCTCCGCTGATCTGGGATCAGCAGAACGCGAGGCCCTCCGCGACAACACCTGCAAGAGAGACAAGAGGCCAAGATCCTTGCCCAAGACGGGCCTCGGTTCTGCGAACCCTTCGGGTCAAAGCACTGTGCCGTTGCAGCTCTCAGCCAGCTCTAGTATATTAATGATATAATTAATCAATTGAATTGAATTTGTTGACCATTTACAGGGTTACCAGATGGTTTAAAGATCCTCTTCTCTTAAGCTTCTGCAAATTGTCAGCTTAAACAAAGGGTGAATAAGGAATTGATAATATTTATTTAAAAAGGGAAAATAAAGAGATATTATGTGGGGTACGCGGCCACTTTCTAGTTTTCAAGAGGCTGCGCCTACCTGTCTCTTGCGCGCTCGCGTGTGACAATTGAGGCCTTGCAAGCCAAGGGAGCTAAATGTGAAAATGTTTTGTTCTTTTCGAGAAATCAATACAAACTGTATGACTTAGTAAGCCTATAAAATAAAAGCATTCGCAAATTATAGGTATATCTACTTTAGCCAACGTCTTATTAGATACATACCATTTTGCAACATTTTTAGGGGCCAGAAAGCTCACAAATATTATTGAAAATCAGACAATTGGAAAGAAGTGGAAATGTTGAAGATTGGATTGTTGAGAATTGGAAAGAAGTGGAAGTGGAATGTCCTTAGTGGTATGTTGACCGAAAGAGTTAAGTCAAATTTGAACTTCATGAGCTGTGAGTAATACAATGTCCTAAATCTGAAAAAAGTTGTGTTATTAAATTTTGAACATCAAATAACACTGTCAAGTGAGTGATGTACCACTCGCTCTAGAACTTTAAATTTTAATCATATTCATATACTGTGTCACACCGATGCATCCTGGTAGATAGTGCCCTAGTGCCCGATTTCGAACAAGTGAAACAACAAATCAAAACCTGATTTATGTGATACAGACGCGCTTTGAGATTACCGCAAACACATTTTTTGCAGGGCATTTCGTATGTGAGAGAAAAGAAAACAGACAAACGTGCGTCGCCTCTCTTCCGCTTCGCGTCACCGCCTCCTCCCCACTTCCACTGCGATGCAACACCCACGCCGTGCGTGACTCACTTTTGTTTGTGTGTCACTAGCGGCATGGCAGTGCGGAAACTAAAAAAACGGAGTGCGGAATAAAACCAATATCCCTTTCTGTAATCATCGCGATGATTTTCCCTCAAAGTAGATTTCGTAGTGTACTATAATATTAGAGTCAGTGACGTGTTTCATATTAATACGTTAAAGTAATCGGCACTGCCAGTGAATGTATTTATCACGAACATATATTAGAGAGGTAAAGGAACTCTATTTACTGTGTTAAACGGAAGTAATCTTGTTTACATCTCCCGTTGCTTCCCACTCTCACTAAGTCGTCCCACTTCCCCTTGAGGTTGATGCGACTTGAGAAAAAAGGGATATTTGAATCGTCAAGATCAGAGAAACCACTGAAAGCTACCGTTCAGAGCATCCGCTAGAATTCTCCACCTCACGGTGTGGCTGATTTCCACCTAGCTCCTACCCTAGCAGCTCCCGTCCAGAGGCACTGCGCTGACATCAGTTGATGCCCTGAGCCACCTCAAGTGGCCGACATTTGCTTGAAAGTGATCGGGAAACGCTTCAAACCGCTGGTCAGATTATTCGGCCTCGAGTCCGGCCTCCGCCCCCAACCCTCCGATCGCCGCTGGCTCCTTGCCCAGGAATCTTCGCCTCGGTCCGGTTTTTTTAAAAGACGAATGAATTTGCCAGACTTAAGTACGTTTCATGTAACCAATGAATTTGAAAGATGACTTACTTTAGTATATGTATTACTCAGTTTTGTTTGTTATAAAATTGCTATCTTCAATGCTGTTATTCACTTACCACGCGACTCCGGTTGCCGCGCCGACTAAGACAAGCTCCTTTTTTGGTAATCAGGCGAGAAGAAAACTAAATAATATTGGCACTGTCATACGTCCATCAAATCGTACATGAAGCATTAAAAATATATTCGTTAATCTCAAGGACAGCAAACAAATCATATTTCAACTCATCCAACTGTAGATATGTCTTCCTGTTTATCACGGGTACAACAGTTTATCTGAGGTCAGCTGTCAAAGAAGCAACATATATTGCTGCCCTGAGCTATTCACAGTTACAATTACTCATTGAATGTCTGCTTTTGCGAGTAGAGTCTGAATATGTTTGTCATGTCTGATCTCGTGACACAAAAATTGATCCGCGTCTTTAGATCTTTCGATTAGTAAAGACCTGAGTTAAAAGCCAATGCAATTGTCATAATTCTTGAACTGACCAGTGAATTGTTACCAGACGTAACACTATATACAGCTGGTATTCCACAAATCGGTCGACAAATTTCAACAGAGCCAGATATGTTATCAAGCCCATTACTACAATGGCGACTACTTGTGAATGTTAGGAAAATGGTAAATGACAAAACCTTGAATGAAACAGCTGAAATGAAGTATTATGGACCACAAGAAACGATGAATTCCTAGAGCAACGCATATGGAAATAACTCCCCAGTATGTATAATGTAATGACACAAACAGATTAAGCACAAAAGCCAGGTCACCTTTGAAATTCCTTTTCATTTAGGTTTCATACGCCTCATGAGGTATGTGCGTGTTTATTGGTTGCAATTCTGATAGTTGTTCAATGTTTACGCCATTTTCTTGGCATCTTGGGACATATTTAGTTCTCCGCAGTTCAATGACTTTTGAAGACTAGTTTCGAGCGACCACGCGCCATCTCAAATGCCCTGGGAAAAGGAGATGAGGTTTTCGAGATAGAGCAAAGTGTGAAATCAGATCTTCTCCAAACTGCCCTCGGAGCATCGTCTGAGGCACGCGCTTGCCAGCAGACATGATGGATCAGGGTTTAGGTCGTTCATCCACTGCGTACAAAATATGTCAGTACAAACAGCGTGCCTTTTTAACAAACATCTTTCGAATGGCAGAGGGATTCCTCTTTGAGTCCTATGTGTAAACAATGGAAAAAATAAAGACAAAATAGTTATTCTCCTCGTCTCGTTAGTCTTGGTGAAACTATATCCATTCCTTCTCCTCAAATAAAAGCAATATTTGACGCAAAACCAATATTCCAGAATTTTACGTTTGATATTGCTGAACGTTATTTGAACGCTGAATATGTTGAACTGGTATCTGTATTACATTCCCGGAATATTGTTCCAAAAGCCCCATACATCACCGTGTCTCCATCAGTGTTTATTTTTATTGTAAGCCACGTGTCGTATTGTAAAAGATATGAAAAAATAAACATTTATTCCCAAATCGTCTAAATACAAACTTTCTTTTAATTAGTGTAGTGTCTTTCACAACGGAAATCAAATACCGATTAATAATTACAGGAACATATCCACCAGATTTGAAGTACTCCTCTAATCTTTTTCGAAAAAGTTAAATCACAATTGATACACCAGTGTTCAAGTAGTTAGTTAATGTGGTTAATCAGTTCATCAATTTGATACTCCAGTGTTCAATCAGTTTGTAGTGAAGTTCTAACTAGCGGCGCGTTCTTTCTTTGAGGAGAACATTGCGGCAAGATTGTATTGCGCCAGTAAAGCCATCCCTTCTGCATTAGGACTTCAAACTTTCAAACTATTTGTACTATTTCAAACTATTTCAACCTATACTATTTGTTTCCTGCGACCTGCATGCGCGAAGAAGGATTTCCAGCATTCGATTAATAGTAATATAAAAAATATGTCAGCGAATATCTTGTGTTACTGCGAAGAGTTGCAGATGTGTTTGTCTGCATTCCACCTTAATCGTGCAAATGTAAGTAAACCCACACACCTAATTAAATTACACACATGTAATTATTGACCGAACAATTTAATTGGTCTGTTCGGTGTAAAATTGTGGGGTCTTAAAGAATTAAAGTTTAATGTGTTCATATTTTCGGCGTTAAATTATTTTCGCGGCTCACCCACGTAATGGTCACGACACATCGCTTTGCCGTAGAACACTCTCTGAGAGCAGCTGAGATGCACTTCCGGCCTCGGAAGCGGGAGAGCTTGGAATGATTATTTCGTGTTTCCAAGTGTAAGGGTCTTTATTCCCGTAAGTGCAATGCAGGTATTTCTCGCGGAGATGGACGCATTGCCAGCCTGCTTGACGGTGCAGCCGCGACAAGCTCCGACACAAGTGCCTCCCACTTGTGGTGTAGGGTAGCACGGAAGGGCAAGTGTATGTAGGTAAGGGGAGGCAAGGAATAGGAAGGAAACTGCTCCGGCATTCCCCAGGTGTTGACGAGAGAAACCTCTGAAAGCTGCTGTTCAGAGGAGCTGCTAGAATTCTCCTCCTGGCGGCCTTCGACCTAGCTATCTAGCTTTGACCTGTCAACCTTGGAACTCCTACGCTAGGACATTCCAGCCAGAGACACTGCAGTGGCATTTTTATTTATTTATTCATTTATTTTAGTTATAATATAAGTTAATTTAATTAATTTATATTATATTATATAAGTTAATTTGAAGTTACATTTATCATACATACATCATACATCAGTTGATGCTCTGAGCCAACTCAGCCGCTTGGAGGTACAGACTCGGAAGCTTGAGGTTCGACGGTTTAGGTCCGCGGATTGCGTATTACTAAATGTTTTCACCAAGTCATCGTATTTCTTTGTCTTTCTGAATCAATACATGTCGTCTGACCTTGATTATAACCGTAATTATTCATTTATCATTATCAAACGTTCGTGGTTACCCTACCTTCCAACATGCAGTAGAATGCAAAAGCAAACCACCACCGTGATCGCCTGCGTAGGAATTGAATACGCTTTTCATACACGTGGATACACATGCATTCCGAAGAACAATATAACAAGATAAGAGACAGGTACGAAATAATTATTTGAAAGATTTGATATCACAAAACGATATCGTTTTTTCCCTTCCACGACAATATTATTATTTCAGGAGTAAAATCAACAAATATTCGTATAAATCCATTCAATGTTACCCCGTAAGAGCGTAGTGTTATGACGCGGGGGCGGGTGCTGACCGCGCTGTGAGTCAGCGCCGGCGCGGCGCGCGGCTGACTCACGCGGCAGGCGCAGCAGGCGCTCGGGCGACGGCCTTTGCGGCTTCGCGGCTTACACTGCCCCAGGGTTCCGCACCAAGTGAGCACTGTTGCGCTCAGAACCAGCGCTGCCGGTGTCTCGAGTCTACCCTGGAACGGGTTGTCGGCGCCACTATATACCTGGCTCAAATTCAAGCGTGTGGAGGAGAATTCTAGCAGCCGGATGCTCTGATCGTCAGGCCTCTGTGATTTCGCCGATCAACACCAGGCGAATGCAGGAGCAGTGCCCTACCAAACGGACCACGGAACGACACATCTTTGCTCCTTCTGTGTCCACTCGCGCGCTCTACACCACTCCGCATGTCCGGAGCTTAGCGGTTGCCCGGTGATGGGAGATACCTGGTTGGGGAAAATCCCCGGATCTCACCATCCACCTCGACCTTCCGTGATAAAACATGCACTGCACTTACCGGAGCAATAGTCAAAGCAGTTGACGTACCCGGAAACACGAAATTACCAAGAGAAATCACGGAAAACCATTAAAGCTACTTACTGAAAATTTAAATTCTTTAACAGGTTTCCATATTAAATTAAGACCATCCTTATACTTTCCTCTCACAATTAAATCAAATTTTTCGAAAGAAATTTAGACCCCTTTAAAACTTAATACTATTACTAATTATAATAAAATAAAGCTACATTTTTTAGTTCAGACTTTTTAATACATTAGTTTGAAATTTATTATTTTCATTCATCATAACATCCTACAATTCAGGAACGGTTTAATGCGAGTAGCCACATTTAGTGTTATTTAAAACTATCGACTTCATGCGTTAAACTCCTTTTTTTTACCTTTTTTTAATTTCTCGGGCTCTCGAAAATTTGGAACCATTTTTAAGAAAATGTTTTTTGAGAATTTCTCAGAATTTACATTTAAAGTTCACAAATTCACCCAAGATTCAAAAAGGTAAGAGTTTTCGAGAAACTTCGCCAGAAATTATTTGAAGAAATCGTACTCACAAATGCGAAAGTGAATAAGAAATATCGGTAAAGTAAATATTGACAGAGATATTTAAAAAACATTTCTTTTAATTCTCGAAAAAGCAAAAGAATACATCCATGTGGCATTTATGCTATGTTATTTTGGCAATTGAGCACTATTCGTACAAAAAGTTTGAAGAAAAATTTGGAGCTGTTTTCTAGACTTTTGAGCGTTTCTAAAAATGTGGATTTTTTTTTAATTTTTACCGAAAACTTTTGGGTTTTTGTTTTACCGAAAACTTTTCAATTCTTCTTTCTTTAATTTTTTTAATAATGCCACCATAATCGCGTCCACACCAACGATAAAAAAATAAAATTTCGAACATTTTAAACAAAATCTAATTTATAGTATTACCATATTTCATTCTAATTTAAGCGATAACTATTAATGTTTTCAAAACAATTGTACATAGCATAAAATTAACTTAAGTAGTGATGTTCCAACAGCATATACATTCTCGCATTATTTCTAACTGCCCCACTGTATTATACTACTACATGAGCCTGCAAAAGTGTTTTCAACCAGTGATATTTTCTCTGCATCGTGACTCGATCTCAGAACCTCCGGTTAACTCGACATGCGCTATGGAAACGATCTGGCGTTCAAACTCGGGCCGATGCTTAGAAATCTAATTGTCTCAACCCAATATTTCTGAAGTGCAATTGTATACAATTCAGAGAGAGCAACGAAAAATCGACCTACACTATTCTTTTAAGCGTCCCTTGTTGTATATATGAAAAAATTGAAAGAAAAAAGCAGTTTTGAGAAAATGTTCATTTTTATAATTTGCATTAATTTCAACTAGTAATTACGTAAAAACTACTCGTTTTTAAAAAAATTGTACATGATATTTTTTAAAGATTTACTTTTTAGAACAGATTTTTTAGGGCAAAAATGTCTCTTCAATTTTGTAGCTTTGAAATATTAACTTTTTGCCATTTTCGATAGAACAGAGAGATTGCCGGAAATGGGACTAGAAGCATATTTTCTACTGTCCTTTGATACGGGCCGTGCCTCCGCAAATTAACCTACGACACCAAGAATAGAATACTACACCTAGTTCATTGGTTGTCCTAACAACGTATATTCTTTGCTTCCCAATCCTGCATACAATTGAATCGTATTACTCCCACTTGATGCTGTTTTTACTATTTAAATTAAACCTGGATTTTCTGGCTCACCACTATATTTCACGCAAAAGCTACTCAAAATTTCCAAAAATGTTATATGATCTTATTTCAAGATCTGTCTTTGAAGAATATATTTATTAATAAAAAATTATGTCTTCAATATTGTAGTTGTAGGAAGGCGCTGAAAAATTGCACTTCTGCAATTTTCATAATACTAGGGATTTTATCGAAAACGTGACATTATGCTATCCCAGGACAAAGTTTAAGCACAAAATTTCGATTTAAATAAAAAAAATGAAAATACTATGGCTAGATGCAAAGTACTCTCAAAAATCAAACTATTCGTTTCAACAGTGGTGGCTTCTGCTTACGTTGCACAACCGCCTGATATACAAAGAGTTCCTTGTGTCAAGTTGGCTCTTCTAAATGGCAGCCCTTTTGTGTCTCTCACGGTGGTTGCAAATTTTCAGCTGGGGTTACAGCTAAGTTACAGTCTGAGAGCGTTATTGTGAATACGAGTTAAAGTTGAAAATCATTCATTATTACAAAATATACCAGGGTAGTGAAATTTCCGAAGTAAAATAATTGTATTTGTGGAAAACGTTTCGGAACAATAGCGCTTGTTCCAGAGTGCTGGAATGCAATTACTGCAGTTTCGAAACCAAGTTATTTTTTGTTTTGTTTTGTAAGAATTCTATAACCATAAATCGTCTCAATGTGTAACTGTTACAAAAACCAGGGAGCCACTGGAAATTAAAGCCAGAGCCACGTGCATGGACACGGACAATAAACATACAATTACATAAGTAATGTTTGAAGGTAGACTTTTATTAAACTTATTTTTAACATTTTACATGAATTGATTAAGTTTTACTATCTATTAAGTGTTCCGAAAAAAAATCTTCAAGACTGGCATACATTAAACATGAAATTTTAATACATGTAGTAGTAATATTATTGTAGTAATAATATTATTACAGTCAACAAATTAAAAATGAATTCATTTTAACGATAAGTTATAACTTTTTAACAAGTTATAACTTTTTATAATAATAAAAAATCCTGTAATTAGATAATTTTGGGTGTTTTTTACACATTTCTTGAATGTTGCTCTTTTCACAATTCATCAGCAAATGGATAATGATATGCACCAATAGACCTGCGGAGTTCAGAAAATATCAACATAAAACTGAAAACAAATAAACCCTTTTAAAAATAATTTGACTTAGAAGACATTCTAATATAATAATAAACTGACAGGTTATGTAGAAAGTAAAAATGTTTGTGATGAACCTTGCTTTATTGAAAAAGTACATTCACCTGTATGATCACATTATATACTTTACATGCGCATATTAATATTATGTACATGTAATGCATTTTGTGCATACAAGGCCGGTTGGTTGCTAGTTATTCCGGGTACGTCCACTAAGTGTAGTGCATGTTCGCCTCGGGCGGTGGCGGTGTCGTCCCCCGCTGGATGGCGAGATCCGGCGCCGACCTACCGTGGGCTAGCGAGGTTTCCCCACCTGCGGGGCGGAGCTCCAGCCGGGACAAGCTCTAAGGCACTCTCCCGACAGGTCTTCCGGCATGTTGGAGAGTGTGTAAGTAAGTAGGGGTGAGGATAGGACGAGGAAGAGGAAGGAAAGACCGCGCGCTGGGCGTTTGTTTGGATACTGTTCCGGCAATCGCCTGTAGTTGATCGGAGAAACCACGGAGAACTACCGATCAGAGCAGCCGGTTGTTAGAATTGAATTCGACCTGGCTGACAAGCTAGTGTTGAAAATCTTGGCACTGTCAGTATCCGAACCTAGGACCTCCCGGTCAGAGGCACTGCAGGGACATCAATTGATGCACTGAGCTACCACTACCGGTTTATGCATACAATATGTATTATGTATTAATCACTTACTTGTCCAAAAGACACGTTCTAGTGTTAGTGTTTAGGCCATCTAACAGTTTCATATCTTCATCATTTAATTCAAAATCAAAAATATTTATGTTTTCTGCAAGACGAAGCTTATTGGATGATTTGGGAATGGGATTCACTCCTAATTGAATCTGCAAAGAGAATAACTTTTAATTTTTCTGCAATTAGGTAAAATATATAAATATTTTTATACATTAAAGCAGAAACTTACCAAATATCGCAGAGCAATTTGGGCATTAGTTTTATTATATTTTGTTCCTATTTCTTTCAGAAGAGGATGATCAATTAGTTTTGGTTTTCCTGCTACCACTTGTTTCCCAGGATTTGCTAGAGGACTGAAAGCAGTTATCAGAATGCCATTTTCTTTGCAAAATGTAATTAAATGCTTCTGATTCAAAAAAGGATGACATTCGATCTACAATACAAACCATACAAGGTCAGATAATAAAGCCTGATTTTTAAATGGATTATTATTTATTGGTTTACTGTATATAACTTTCGGAAGAGACATTTTATTTGTGTATATTACCTAATTTATTATTATTTATTGATAATGAAAACACTATTTCTGGATGAAATATTTCACTATTGTCAAAATAAGCAATTTAACATATTGCAAATAGAATAAAATATGTTAAATGTCAAACATCAGTTCAGTACATTTTTGTGTTTATTTTATAAAAATATTTTAATCATGAATGCATTTTAATTTTTACATACAATGTTTATCATCTGCAAAGTGATGCAATAAAATTCATGAAATCTACAGTTTGTGTATTATTAACAACTGCGTTACCTGATTTATCACAGGTTTAATAGTAGCATTCTTAATTACTCTAGATAACTGTTGAGTATTGAAATTAGCAACTCCAATACTCTTTGTAAGACCTAATTCAGCACATTTCTCCAGTTCTTTCCACGTGTCAACATAATCTCTGTCAATACTCAAAACTTTGCCATCAGGATCTTGCGGAATAAAACTACCAGTCCCTTCCTGAAACAGTAGTTAACTTCGTTTCATAAAACATATCCAACAAACCTCTGTCATATTTCAAGGTTCTGGGAAATATATGCCATGCATAATGTATTTTACATACATTTAATTTATTTATTCATTAATTTTTACCTTAAATGACATAGGCCAGTGCATAAGATAGAGATCTAAATATTCCAGTTTTAGATCTGAAAGAGTTTTCTTCAAAGCAGGAATTACCAAATCTCTTCTAGTGGTAGTGCACCACAACTAAAATATAATTACAGCTCCAAAATTAATAACACACTTTAAGTTAATTGAGGATCTAAAATCCGTAACTTCAATTGACTAATGCATTTTTGTAATGTAAGTATTTGTAATTTGAATGTACTTCTTTTTACGCCAAGAGCATAGATTTTCTCCCTAAAAATATTATAATTTATTGTTTCCGGAATTATGAAATTGTTTACAAAGCTCGAACCAAATCAAATAGATTTACCTTACTAGTTACGAAGATGTCTTCACGTGTGATGACCCCTTCTTGAAGTTTTGCTTCAATTGCTATTCCTACATCTTTTTCATTCTCATAGACAGCAGCAGTATCTATATGACGATATCCCAAATCAATCGCATCTTTCACCACCTGAATTGCTTCCTCATTTCTAGCCTGTGAACGCACCAAATGAATAAATAAAACTACGGAAGATTTTAAAATGCAATATAATGAGACGCAATGAAGATGTTGAACATTCCTATGAACTTTATAATATAAGTCCTTTAATATAATACACATTACATGCAGAAATCTTTTGCTCTGAACATAAATATTAACGAGCATGTATGCAAGTATAATGAATACACGGTCAGGATGTAAGGGTATATATTTTAGGCCCTGGTGATGATATATGTTTTTTCACAAAACAAAAAACCAAAACATCCGTGTCTGATGAACAACTGTGGCTAACACAAACCAAACCTACCAAGACACGTCTTCATTCTTCACTGTACACCCACATCCCTCCACAATTAGGTACACAACACTTGTAGACCTCTACAAAACGTTTAATGAATGTTTTCACAACTCGCATAAGAAACAATCATCATCGGAATCAAGCCAATATTAATAGTACTTCTAGTTGTTGCTGCGAGAGCGAATCTTGAATTAACAATTATGCAAACAAACCTCGTCAGTCTGCTCAAACAAAGATGTACGCAAAAAGCGTAAAAAGTATAAGATAAGGGAATCTAAACTTTCTAAGCGCGTCGCCACAAAAATGCCACCATCACTAATGGTTGAAATATAAGTAGCATTGATAGTATCGATAAGTACCGAACCAGCAAAAATTTTATATAATGTCCAAGAATATTTTTTCTGTAGATTACGTGTAAGAAACGTTTCTTTGAGACCTTTGGGCTCAAAATTTTAGTTTACTATTCCCTAAAACACTTTGTTTAGGTTTATTTAACGATATGGTTGACTGAGTGCTGCGGGTTGCATTTGACATGGATTTTTAAAAAAATCAAATCCGGCATATTTTTACAGTCAAAATGCAATTCGTCATGTCTCTGTGAAATGCTCTTTCTTTAGACCTCAGTCATAAAGATTGTTTGCGCGTGAGAGCCGCAATAGGTATGCATATTACTGAAATACCGTAATATAGGAGACAATTGCAGTAATATTCCCGATTGTAATATGTAGATTGTAGTGTTCTGCCACCAGGTTGCATAAACCTACCTGCAGAAATAATAAATGTCTATCTCCCAATCTGAGATAGGGCCAAGGAATGGGCCAATATTTAAAGGTTCAGGACTGATATAGATGACGCGATGATCGTGGTGTGCAAAGGTTCTTCACAACTTCGAAGAGTACTGATACGTACCACGAGACACCCTGGTGGCCTTGTCGACGTCGAAGAGAATAGAAAACTAACTAGTATTTGAAAGTCTGCCATTATATAACACCTCTAGTGAACTTTAGACTCGTGCTATTTTTCCTATCCAAAAGTTTTAATTCCAAAATTAATTTCCAGTCAGTTTTTTTCAACAATTCAAGACAAACGTTTATTTCACAATAAGGAGACTGACCTTTGAGTACTGCATGCAGCAATTTGTCAAAAATCCTTTCTCTCGGTGTATGAAGTTTAAAAAATACGAATTCTTTAAATTAGCCAGGAAATAATGGTTTTAGGTGAGGTTAAATAACGTTTCATTATTTTGATCTGCGTTGAACGTGCAGAATGATAAATGCAGTATATTTAGTATTTTGTTTTTTGTAATTAGGTGCCATCGCAGCCAATTGCAAGTTACATCGATCTACCTGTTAGTTCCCTGATCATGCGCAATGGATCAATTGGAGAATACTCCTGTCAGTCTGAACGCTCACTTGCCTGGGATTTGATGGAAACCTAACACTACCTGCTTGTAGAAACGAAGATACGCTTGCTAATGCAACGCTCTAGGCGTTCGTGAATGTCTAATTGCCTACCCATCCGGCGTCTTCAATGCCTAACTTCAGCCGTACGCTACTCCCGGAGTTGGCTAGTCAATTCGAGATTACCTTCTAGAGTAGCGATACCGCCTCTTAACCATGGGAAGTCGCACTTTCAAAAAGAAAAATATTTCGCTTAAGGCAAAATTAAATGTCAACAATAAAATAACCTAACAAAATTCCATATTTGTTAGCTAGGTCAAGAACATGTAACTGAATGGTTGTCCCTTAATCTGCTGACTATGTATAGAACTGCCGGCTCTTCGTTATTTTCCAGAGAAAAAAAGTCCCATTGTTAAAAACACAATAATAATTTGTTCCTCGAATTCTTACTCTCTGCGAGCGTTTTCTGTCAAACGTTTCGATAAATTAACACAGGTGAATAAACGTAAAGTGAAGTAAAACGCTCAATACCGAGATTCCAACCTAAAATATATTTCCTAAGTTCTGTTCATTATGTTTACTTCACAAATAGAAATAAATAATAATAATAATCAATTATCATTATAATTAAATAGTAACTACTTTCAATGAGTAAATGAAGTCTTCCGGATCAAGGGTTCCCTCTTAATTCCTTGCTGTACTTTCTAAGTATCTCTGGTTTTCTGAAATAACGTACATGACTCGTAGGTATTATTACGTCTTTTTAGTGTCTATCTTTCAAACATATTTACACGGTTCGCTTATTTTGAAATCGTCAGCCTTGCTCTCCCTCCTCCCTCTCTTGAATCATGGCCGTAGCGTGGCGCTGTGCCAATATTCCGCGGGACGCACGAGAATCCTTTATTAGTTCGTCATATTTCCGAATGCGGCAGCACCGTCCTAAGCAGCTCCTAATGTGGTGGGAATGTATGGCGCCAATTTTATCAATTATGATTCCAATAGCTGAGTTTTTATCTACCATAAAACATTGGTGTTATTTCTGTTAAGTACTGTCTCTAGCAATCTCGACATTTTGCTTGTCTTTTCTTTACAGTGTTAGAAGTTCCCTTGATTGTTGTTCATGCCTTTTAAAAGGCATCATGCTTTTTGCAATGCTTGAACGCCAACGTTTCAGATCAACTGTTATGTACGATTGATTGTATTATCTACTGTTTCTTTAAAACAAACACAGGTCAAGAGCCGCCAAATCGAAGTTGAAATGTCATCTTCAAACAAAGGGGTGTGAGAATAGAGCTGAAGAAATAGAAAACAGATAACCCAGTTGAGAATGCAATTGTTTTTAAATATATGATTCAGGTGATGTATATTGAATAATTTGTTTTCCTTAATGCATGTATATTCACAAAATTTGCTGTCTCTTGACAGTATTCAGAATTAATGTTTGGGAACCCCTAATGGAAGAGAAAAGGTTAAATAAAATAAAATTTAGTTGGTTGGTTGTAGTAGATGTTATCGCATTTTAAAAATATTTATTTTATTTTGGAGAATGCTTTACCGCTTCTCCTGGGTACGAGTTAGGGCAATGGCAAGTGTAGGCAATGACATTTGTGATAGCAGAAGAGCCTTTGAGAGAAAAACAGCAAAAGTAGATATAGTGTTAAATAGCGCAGTACCTCTTTCTGTCGAATCGAAAATCTGTTTGACACACACCAAAGAGATTGAATTTGTAGTTCGTTAATAAGAAATTAAAAATAAAGCAAAATTTAAACTAAAATGTAAATTAGTTGTTTTTTTTTCACATTTCAATTGCCAGTTTTGTGCTTTCTATTAGTACTTTACGAGGCAGGAGCGAAATCTTAGATGCTATAACAAAAACGCATATCAATGCACAGAGGATAATGATAAGGAGACAATAAACGGAAAACTGAGCGTAATCAGCCCACGTTCACAAGCAATGAGCCCACGCTTCATCACGTGTTATCGCAAACGCCCTCTCTCTCTCTCGATACTGTAAATTCAATTCACGTAAGTTACGGAAACATGAGAAGTCTGAGCCTAGATAACATTCACGTGAAAAGATTTGCGACTGTTGGTGACAATGTTTTATAAGCAATGTGGGTTGTTCTGAACATTTAATGAAACTGAAAAGTACATAATATTATAAAGACACACTCTATTTTGTATGGAGTTATAATGCGGTAATATAAAATGTATATTCAAAAATGAAGTTGAATTTCCGCTTCCTTTTCAGCCACGCAGATATAGATATTCAGAAAATACTATCCAGGTTTCAAAAAATATAGTGAAAATATATTTCTAAGATGATGTGGCAAAGTGAATGGAAACTGTTGTCTGAGACTATTGTCTTAAAATTATAGGCACATATTTTCATTTCTGTGCAATACATCGAGAACTACCTTCACCTTTTGCTCTGAATAGAAGATTATACATGTTGAAAAGCAGCACGTTGTGATAAATGCTCCAGATAATGCCAACCATTTACCATTTTAAGTTACTCTCATACAGTAGATGACAAATAATGCAGATAATGCATTAGAAGGCAAATAATCAAGAAGCGGCGGATTTACCATTTTCGAGGCCCCAAGCAAAAACATTTTCCAGCCCTCCCCGTGCCTTTTCTACTCGCAAAAATTACATTTTTGCGGAAGGAGATTTTACCCATTTTACTCAAAATTAATTAAACAATTAAAACATGCCTTCAAATAATTTTATTCAAATTTTAAATTTAAAAACTATTTACAATCGTCTTTAACATCATATCTATGTAAAATTAACTGTAGTTCAACTCTATGTTACTCAGTAATAAAAATGAAACTAACTAAAAATGCTGTTAATGCGATTTTTTTCACAAAATCAGTAATGTCGTCGAAAGATAAAAACCTAAAGCATATAATTTTAATTTAACATTATTGTTAACGATTGTGTTCCTCTTGTACCCAAGTAGCTCGATTCTAGTTTTTATCCCTTTTAAGTATACTAAATGATTTTCTAATGCACAAATTGTAATCATTGAAGTTAAAATAAATTCGAACGGGAACCTCAATGTGTCTCTCAAACCTCAATATATGTGCTCAAATACACCAAACGTCGGGTATAGAAAAACATCCATTTCAATTGCCCAATCACCACGGATTGTTATGCGCCAAGTCCGAAACATAATACGTGAGAACAAAAATGTTTTAAATTCCAATAGTGTGTTTGTGAAATTTTTATTTCTTTACGGAACTAATTATAAACTTGTATATTTTCTTTTTTTTAGCAAATTTGAAATTTTGTTTAATAATGTGTGAGGCCTCTTACTCTGAGGCCCCAAGCGGAACCTACAATTAGTTCGATTGTAGTATTACATATTATCCTTCGACTTTTGTAGTGGCCGATAACATTGCACCTCCTGCCTTGTAATATAATCTTTTTAACTGGTAAGCACGTTTGTGAGGCCATGAGCCCCGTTGAGAAGAACGTTCGCAAATTAATTAAAAATATTCATTTCATAAAGCAGTAGGTGTGAAAATGGCCTAATGTCATTGGCCACTTTAAAAAAACAAAGTATATACACGCAAATATGTCGGAGAACGTAGTATTAACCCTCACGTTTGTTACTTTTGTAATCCAGATGAAAAACAGAGTTTGTGTAAATTACAATTTTTGTTTGAGGCTATGCTTCAGACACATTTTGATGTTATAAGAACAGGATTGTACCGTGCCTGGATTATGTTTGTTTCTGGGAAAAGTTCTGAAATCATTTGTGAAGATTTCATTGCTGGCCTGGGCTGTATGCTCCAGAAGACGAAGATAGATGTATAAATAACATTTGCTTAGAAGCGTTTGACGAACATTTAGTTAATGGTATAGTGAATTTCAACACGCCGTACACGCTTTCTTCTAAGTCCTGAGAAGATTAAATTGCCCACTTGATAGATACTACGAGTGAGTATGCGATCGAAATACAAGCCAGGCTATAGACACGTTCTATTTGTCTATGAAACAGGCCAACTCCAGTTGCACTGCAATTCAAAAACGCATTAACTATTTTTGACAAAAAACATCTAGCATTTATCTGAATGAACTTCCCGTCATCGTCGTCTAAAAACGAAATGAATCACCTTACATTACATCTAAGACATTCAAGAAATAGATTTAGCTGTAACTACGCACCGCAAACGTTCCTAATCCCAACAAAGGAAATTCGTGTCCGTTGCTGAGGGTAATTGATCCAACCATCTTCAGATCATTCACGTCTGCAATTTAACATCAGTCGACTAAATTATTTTCCATGGGCACTATCCGGGTTATGAGAGCAGATAAGATTGGCCACGTGAGTAACTTCATTTCTGATAACGAATAATGATTGAACGTTCGGATGCGAACTCGAGTGCGTTTAGAGAGGGGCGCAGAGGCACATATCTACTAAATTGAACAGTTCGACTGACAAAATCAGCGCCGGTTTTGCTTTTAAGCAATTCCAGTACGTTTATGATTTTACAAGTAAAATCACGTCTTTTCTTTCTTTCTTTCTTTCTCGAGTAGGGGAATCGGAGGTAATGGGAGTCAACGGTAAATAATCGATAAATAATGTAAATATACCATATTGAGAGGCAGAAACATTAGTCGTCATGATAACTGTAGCCAGTTGGTCGCCGCAGCCGAAGAAAGCTTTTATGGACGATTATCGCATTCGAACCGGAGAAGTGGGTTGATGTTAGAAAGGGCTCTTAGAAAATAAAGTTGTATTCACGTGAACTTTGAGATTTCTGGAAGAATTAAAATTTGTTGGTTCTTCAGCAACTCTTTTATTACCAATTACGAGTAATTTTAAAACATTCTACAAATTTTGATGACCAGTTAGAGTAAAAATATTCTGGTGGGTTAATGGCGGTCAGTGATTCGAATTACCTGCACCGTGACTGCCATGGCCCCAAACGAAATAATTTATTGACCTGAATGACTTTTCTTGCCACGTTTACGTGTTCATGGTATCCCATTTAGCCTTCGATGCGGCGTCACCCGGACAGCCCAGATCATGACTCTGGCCGCGGAAGCCTACGATATCATGTTTTCTGAAGTTAAGATCTTGGTGTCGAGAAAATTATTCACATGTATTAGACTCCTATAGTAATCAAAATACATACTCTTTGAAGTACCAAATGCGTTCATTTTGCTTCATATTGCTTTAATGACTCGTATTACCCACATCCTGACTCCCATTACCCGCATGTGGTGGTAATGGGGGTCCAATGCATTTTCTTGGGAACTCGATGTTTGAGAGGGTTTTAATGTATTTTTGAGATGAAAACACAAGCTTAATAACTAATGCGAGGTATAACAGCGTATACGTGTTCATATGAGCAATTGGTAATAATTTATATTGAAAAAAAAGAGAGTGACGCTCATTAACTCCCTTCCCTTGCTAGTTGCGAAGTACAGAAAGAGTACGTAATGATGTGGCCAAGGACCGAGATTTTTCGTCTGCAAAACTCGTATTGTGGGGCCTTACTACCGAAACAGTTGATTCATACTGTTCCAATATTTAGCACATTACTTTCTCTATTTTGTTATGCAGTCAAAAGTCACATTCACGAAAAAATGTTTTACGGCAAAGCGTGTGTCTGTGAATAAAGCCTAAACCGTAGACAGGATTTCCTATTGACAATGCTCTGACGGGCGTCGCGGGATCTTGAATTTGAAAGAGATTTGTATTCTAGGTTGTACTTTTCATCAAGCTTCAACATTTTCAAAGTTTTCTAAAAATTGCTCCATATTTTTTGTTAACATTTCTTCTAGCATAGTACGAAAATGCATGCAAAGTCGCGTTATGCTAAATTATCTGAAATTTCGAAAAATACTAAATCGTCAATATTTTCGACGTCTTTCAACTACAAGGTTGAAAATATTTTTCTTTAAATGTAATTTGTTGTTCACAACTTGTTCCTTAATTAACGTCATGTGCATTTTTTGAAATATTAGCAGTTTTTTGTGAAATATGGGGAATATTATAAACAAGATATTTTCAAACATTGCACCAATTTTTTCTTTAAACTTTGTGTATGCAAATACACTTAATAACATGACACAAACAACATTTTGATGTATTTTTTGATTTTTCAAAAATTGCACATGTAATTATTTTAAGTATCTCTCATGTCTTGAAATGAAAACTCAATGATATAAATTAGTTATTAAAGAACTTTGGAGACTTATGGCACAATACTGAAAATATAAAATACAATAACTCTCTCTTAAGGAAGATAATGCCAATGAAATGTTTATAAGAATTAAAGTGTAATTTCTTATTATGAAGGGAAAAAAAAAAAAAATCGCAGCATGTTTCTTAATCAGTCATGTGTGTCAACCTCCAAACTCTACAGGTTGTCAAGTAATTTTCAAAACTCAACATGTGAATTATCAGTTAAAATTTTGTAAACATAATTTTTTTCTTCAAACTTACAATATTTTGTTTCTTTAGATGTTTTCAAAATAATTCAAATGAGTTTGGTATAGAACTCTGTGACAAGGAGGGTTACTGTATCATGTATTTTTCTCAAAATCACTTTTGATGGATTTGTAGGCTATTGGAAATATACTAAACACGTGATAAAATATCTTTTATTTCCTGATAGATAACCATTGGAAGGAGGGTGGGGCAAAACCAAAAAGCTAGCATAAGGAAGCGATTAGAAAAGTATGTAGTATGAGAAAGTTTGTGCCATTCTGAAGCACCACTAGAATTTTTTAAATCTCTTTGTAATATGTTAATATGTATTAATACAATTGTAATTTTCACAATTACTGAATGCATTTTAACACTTTTTTATTGAATGCATCTTTTCTTTTTCAAAAACAGAATGTTCAGAAAGTGATATTTATATCTTGAGTAATGAGTAAATTGTTCAAAACAAACGTCCATTTCATGAAATTCTATTTAGTATCCGATTTGGAATTGAAGTACAATATAGATCCTTTTGTGAATTTATGTAGCCTAAATTGTTTCTCCTAAGCACTTTTCAGAATTAAGGTAATTTATTTCTTTGATGAGCATACTATGAAGTATGGTTTTTAAAATCTTTAAGATCAGGTTCTAAAAAGTATCTTTTATCAAATTATTCCTCTATCCTTTAGTCTTATTTTCTAGCACCAAGATTTGTATATCGTTAATAAACAGCCTAGGTAAATTGGATAGAAATATATTGTATTATTAACGGTACCAATACCATAACCAATTTTATACACATTTATTGCAGACTTTTATAAAGCATCAAAAACCTAAATTTCTTAGTAAAGGGATGCATTTTTAACACATTTAAATTTCAGGTTTTTATTAACATCATTAAGAAAAGCTTACACTTTCAAAAGATTAACGAAGATACAATTTTAAAAATATATTATTGAGCTTCAAGATCATTCCTCCACAAATTTAGAGATTCATGTACCTCTCTAAAGATGTTTCTCATCAAACTTCATCTGCAAATGGATAATGTGGTGCAGCCACTGCCCTGCAAAATTATAAGAAATAATTGTTATGAAATATTTTTATTAATTAATACATCTATAAGGATCAATCTAATTATGAATAGTACTCTAAATGTGCCAGTGAAAGTTATTTATCCTATCAAAATTGTTAGATCATAGTAGCTATTATTTTCCATCCTGAGCTACACAGATGATCTAGTCATGTTCTTGCTTTTCAGGGTGGAAAAAGTTCTTTAAATTTACTTTGGCATTAGAAAAGTCCAGTTTATTAGTTCTGAATAAAGAAGACCTAAGGGTAAGAATACAGGTAGTGTGAAGCAAATGCATCAGGAATCCTTAAGGAGTATTGAAAATGAATTATGAATGATCACATGATGTATATTTATTATTATTAGCTTTTATCTTGAATCAATTCAAAAGAGCAGTAATACAATCTATTCTAATGTGCAGTAAAGGTAAAGTAGAAATTGGTATAATAATAAATTCTTTGTTGAGAAATTGTGTAATTAATATCACATATTTCATGGCAATATCCCTGTACACAAAAATTATTCAACCTTAAGAAAAAACGGCTAAGTGTGTCAAAAATTAAAATTTTCCAATTTCCAGTGAATTTCTGCAAGATGAAAACTGTTTATAACATTTGATTCTTGCTTATCAAGCTTTTACTTTCACAAGTACCTATTCGTTTTTCCCAGACAGAGAAGTTGCTCAGAAAACTCTTGAAAATTTATAAGAATTAATTTTTATGTACTAAGTAAGGATCAAGAGAAGGCCCTACAATAAGGGAATTTTTTGCCATATAGGGAATATTTGCCTTGTCCTATACACTTTCTAGGAAAATGAAATAAGTTTAAGAATTACATGAAGACATTTAATCTATTAACTTACATCTCGAAAGGACAGGTCCGTGTGTTGTTGTTAAGATCATCCAACAATCTCATATCCTCATCATTCAGGGTGAAGTCAAAAACATTGATGTTTTCAGCAAGTCGATTTTTATTGGCAGATTTTGGAATGGGATTTACTCCTATCTGAATCTGCAAAAATAGTTCATTTAAATTAAAATAAAAGTGTATTTAAATTTTAATGGTTTGAGTTTAAAATATATTATAACTCATTGAGCAGCAAAATGGTAACTTACTAAATATCGCAGACAAATTTGGGCAGTAGTTTTATTATATTTTGCCGCAGTTTCTTTCAGAACTGAGTGATCAAGAAGTTTTGGTTTTCCTGCAGCAACCTGCTTACCAGGGTTTGCTAGAGGACTGTATGCTGTGACAAGAATTCCTTTTTCCTTACAAAATCCTATGAGGGGTTTCTGATTTAGGAAAGGATGACACTCTACCTATAAAATACATCACAATGATTAGCTTCCATGACATGTCTACAAAATCACATTATTTATTATAATTTGTTATCAATCTCTTAAGTTTATTATTAACCATTTACCTGATTTGTGGCAGGAACTATTTTAGCATTCTCAAGAACACGAGTTAACTGTGGGATAGTAAAATTTGATACCCCAATACTCTTAGCAAGGCCTAATTCAGCACATTTCTCCATTTCCTTCCAAGTATCAACATAATCTATGTCTGCCACCTGCACCTTTCCTTCTGAATCTACTGGAACAAATCCAGCCCCATCCTGAAACAAACAAGAGTACATTTCATCAAAAGAAGTTTAAATTTAATTCTTTCTTTTAATTTCCATAAAAAAGATATTACCTTTAAGGAAAAGGGCCAATGGATGAGATACAGATCTAGATACTCCAACTGAAGATTGGAAAGTGACTGTTTCAAAGCAGGAACCACCAAATCCTTTTTGGTGTTTGTACACCATAACTAAAATTTTAAAACAAACATAAATCATGTTTCACATTTTTTAAATGATTGAATAGTTGGAACAATTTTCAAGTAATATTTACAATAACTTCAGGCAATATAAAAGAGCATCTAGTAAGATTAATTTCAGATAATGGAGCTGGATCCTCTAATGGTATATTCATAAAATTATTCACAAATTTACTTGAAAAATAATTTTTAAAATAATTATTTGGCACGATTACATCTTTTTTCCATTGTCTAACTCTTAAGAATTTCTTGTAATAGAATATTGTTCATCAGGTAGAAATATAAATAAAAAAAAGATATTACCTTGCTTGTTACAAAGAGATCTTCACGTTTAATTATGCCTTCTTGAATTTTTGCTTGAATTGCAGAGCCCACAGCCTTCTCATTCTCATAAACGGCTGCTGTGTCTATATGACGGTATCCCAAATCTATAGCATCTTTCACTACCTGAATTGCCTCATCATCTCTTGCCTAAAATCAGACCAAAACTCAAATAACAGTAAAAATCTATTAATTCTAATTCATTAGAATGATTTCAAATTTCAGAGATTTCTATAAAGTAAAAAAATATACAAACGACAGATATGCAAATATCTTTATTATTATTATTATTATTATTATTATTATTATTATTATCATTATTATTATTACTATTATTATTATTATCATCATCATCATCATCATTATCATCATCATCATTATTATTATTATTATTGTCGTTGTTATAGTTATTATTATGCCAGAAAATCGTTTCGTGTCCCTCGAAACTGAATATTTTCATTATGATATTGATATTTCTGTCTTGTAATTGTAAATAATTTGTTATTGATTTGGTAATATAAAAACATCCTTTCGCGCCAATTTCAATTTAGCGCAGAACACCGGACCTTGGCTACTTTGCCAGGTTTAATAATAACCATCGCCTTCTAAAGAACACAGAAACAAATGTGTGTCTTCCACACTGCCACGAGGTCGCTGTTTTCATCTCAAATTAACACCAGCTCTCTAGACTGTCAAGGGTATTCACGTACCTCGTATGTTCCCAGCCCTAGCAAAGGAAAGGGGCGTCCGTTATTGAGAGTGACTGTCCGCGCCAACTTCAGCATATTCTTGCTAGAAAACCTTAGATCTCGGCCGGCCGGCAGGCGCTAGTGGCTAGTGGCCACCAGTGGCTATTCGGATTCCTGGCTACAGGATTACACCGTCAAGCGACACTGAACAGACGTACTCCACACAGTGCTGTTAACTTGACAGATCACTCTGGACCGGATAACTCCCTCACTTACGTCAAAACCAATAAAAAGGACGCATGGAGCATGGGCCCGCTTGCTTCAAAGTACAAAAATGTAGAGTAACCTGGCGGATGACAATGGAAACTGAAAGAGCGCGGTGTTTAAATGGTGTTGCTTGCATAGAAAAATCGATGAACGGTAACTGAAAAAAATTGTCAAATATCCATATTAATTTAACTAATTTTATTTGAACTTTAACAATTTTATCTATCATTTTTACTCTCTCGCATACTACATACGTATTAGTATATAGATGAGAAAGTTATGAAATGCTGCAACAAAAAACTGTTATTTTTCGTCAGAAAAAAATCGTGTTGTAGATACCGAACGAAAAAGATACCGAAAAAGTTTATTATTGCCCTTATTATGTAGAAAATTACTTCCTCCAACAAGTGTTGTCAAAATCCACGTTTGTGGGTCCATAGCACCCAAAAATTGGTGCAAAATGTCGAGAGCAGAGAGGTGCCATTCAACGCCTCTGGGCCTCTTCATTGGGAACTAATGATATTTCTGTGGATCCATCCACAAGACCCCAAGAAATTTTTCCAAAAAACGTGTTTGGTTTTGGGGGGGGCAATTAAAACGTGTTTTGAGCACCCTACGGCATTTACAGAGGGGACCAAAAGCTCATTAATTTATTTCATTGAGTCAAATGAATTGACATTGTTTTAGGACAATTCTTTCAGTACATTCTGAGAAAAATGTTTTGTGTGTATTTTAATTGATGAAACGCTGTGAATTACTACAAGTACTGCGGTGTAATCGTAATTTTTAATCAATATTCTGAATAGTGAAGGTTCCAAATGCTGTTTAACGATATTACCACGTCCGAATCATCTAAAATGATAACATATCATTTTATTATTTTAAAAAATCGCGAAATATTTTTATCCTTCTTAATTTTTTTACATTCGTACACACACACACACACACACACACACACACACACACTGAATTATTAATGAAAATGCACTGCTCGCTTCAACCTCAAAAGTGATCCTCGCAATAGTAAATTGGCTATGTACAGGCAATATGTCGCTTTTTCTGTCTTGCTAGATCTGACCATTTTTTTCCCGCATGTCTGCTTTCCGTGGTACATTAACAAATAATTTAATTGGGGTTGAGTATAAGTATTTCGAGGTACTACAAACCAATGGTTTTTTTTCATTCCATAACAACATAACTACATAAAAATCGTTTAATCAGCCCACAACACGATTTGGCGTATACCTTGTAGTTCGTTTCACACATATGACGTCATGCGTTCTGGGAAGACATGATGTCAAGGTACCTAGCATAAGAAATGATGTACAGCTTGCGCGGCATTCTTAAACTAATAACTTTTAGACAGTTTTAGGTACATATTGTAACGAGCCCCCCTGGTGATTGCTTTCAAAGGGTGGGCGCCAGGCATGCTCGGCAGGCAAGTCGCAGTTACTACCTTTTCACGCCGATCTTCGACGACTGACGAAGACCGGTAACGGATCAGCTCCCGAGAGCCGAGACTGTCTTCAGGGTTTCGACTCTCTGGACTAGATTTCCAGTGACTGGGGATCAGGTGTGCTCAACAGGCGCTACTGAATAAAAGTACAGGAATTCCTTCAATGTGGTTTCTCAAGGGAGCCCATTGTTTATTTCCGAAAATATTACTATGATTACGGTTACATGGATTTACAATTAGTTTTTGCTTGAAGTTTAGCTTTCCTGAAAACAAGTTGCAATGGACAAGCATTCCGAAGGTCTTCTTTCTTGAGGCGCTTCTGGTTCGTTTCTAAAGTCTCTAATCTTTTTGTTGTGACACGTTCCCAGCATCTCGCATTACTCGTCTTCCGTAGATACAAAATGCGTCTTCTGCTTACAGTTGCTGCGAGGAGCCGTTGGCGCGATCCTCTGTGCGTGGGAGGGCTTCTCGACGGAACCGATCGGCCGTCGCGGCGTCGACACAGGTGCGCGCAGTGAGGCTCAAATCACTCGCGCTGTCTTCGGCGTTAAGTAGGAGCAGTAGGAGGCTTCAAAATCCGTTGACGTGATGGCTGTTGCCTTCCGTCTACGTTAGATTCAGTCTAACGTCTTCAGTACTCAACGTCATGAACTGCCATATTTGTAGCCATGAAACTGCATGCGCTGTGTTCTGCGACCGTCTCTCCCACCCAGCGTCTCGCAAGAGACAAGCGTGCCACAGCAAACTCCAAAAGATCACTCACTCACTCACCCAGCGTCAGGAACAGGTCTGTCGCTCTCGGTGTCGTTCGCTTTTCTGTTTTTCTCCGCTGAGACTTCCCACATCGTGAGCTCAGTCTCCGAGGCGCAAAGCCTCGTTCCCAAATAATTTTCGTCCTTTGATTCAATTAGATTTGAGAAACTGAGCGATTGAACAAGAAACTGTGTGAAACTGTTGGTTGGCTACTCGCCGCGTTCTCTCTTCCTTTCTCGCCGCACGCTGCTTCGGAAGTGGGTCAAGTGCAATTAACGAACAAAGCGGCGCGACTACCCTCGTCTCCTGTCCATATTCTCATGGGTGGTATGCAACTGATAGGGTGGCGCGGATGGTGTCGAGGCGTCACAAACGAGTGGATTCGCCCGTAAAAAAGATAAATTCTCTCCCGGGCGACGCGAGGGCACGTACGCGGACGATGCAGCTGTCGCTGGGCCCGTGCCTGCCCTAAGGGCCCCTGCACACGCCGCCCCCGCGGCGCGCTTCCGAGCAGCGCGGCTCGTAGCAGAGCATTGGTTTGAATGGAGACCATCCCACGTGCAGCGGGCGGCCGCTGCTGCGGCAAGCGGTAGAGAACTCGCTACGCGAAGCGGAGGAGGGCGTACGCGCCACCGCTGGCAGAAAACAGCTTAAAATTGTAGCCTTCCCACCGTGCCGCCGGTCGCTGCGTTTTACCTGCTGCGGTTCTGAAGTATTGAGGAGGAGCAGCAGCTGGAGGTAACTGACACCATGAACCCTTCAGGGCTGTCCATAAATTCGTAAAAGTACCAGGGGGTGGAGATCTCTTCTAAACACCACGTTTCAGCCCAGATATCCCATGCATCCCAGATATGTTCAATAATGCTCATGTCTTCCACATATCATTATTTTGATGACCAGTGGAAGTGTTTAATTTCAAAAGAGTATTCTTGAAGCCACTCTGGACGTGTCTCAACGGGGAAGTCGAGTGAAAGCGCAAACCAGACCGGAAGACATGTCTTTTATCCTATTGAGTCAACGCGTGTAATTTAATTGTGCTCTAAAGATCGAAATGATACAAAATAAGGAAAGACGAATCGTGCACGGCCCGTGCCCTGTTGTTTTGGAATCTGCCCCGGCACCCGTCTGAAACTGACGAAAGGTTACCTCAGAAATGATCTCTAGAATTCTCATCCAAGCAATGGTCATCCTTGATAACAGTTACAATGGTGTGGACATTTTTCCCACCGCGTTTTAACTCGAATCAATAGCCAATTTACACCGTTTCTCAAACTTAGAAATTTTGGATCTGGCGAACTCGCACTACCCTTACGCAGTCAATAATTGTAATAAATATTCATTAAATAGATTTAATGCATTGAATATGTAAAAACACGCTTGTTCTTCCCGCCATGATCATACATTTAATCGTTGGTCGTCCGTTGTCATTTATTTTCAGTCACAGACGCTAGGGTTCGCTGATGTTCTTGGTTATTTGTATCACTCACTTGAAAACAGCTTTCTCGTAGGTTCTGCTGTTTTCTAGTGTCTTCTCGATGTTTCTCATGGTCTTCCAATGTGCTTTCTGTGGGCGGGGGTGGAAATCCGAATACATTAAACCGCGCTGGTGTTACTGTTGTCCAGGACGTGCTCAAAGTTGACAGTCTCAGAGCACTCGCACTTCGTTTTGTCAGTGTCAGACAGCGTGCTAAACGGACGCGTTGGTAGATATATTGTCGGCGACCATCTCAGAGTGAGAATTCGAAAGTTGAGAAGGGTGTTTGTTAGTTTTGTTGGATGCGTTCAGGTGAACTGAGTTTTTGTCATTCTCAAAAATTCTAAGGGAAGTCGAAGTAAGACCATCATGTCGGCATCAGGCGGAGGTGAAGGACAATCGACTGGAGCAAACAATGCAAATAATATACCAGCAATTGGGTATGAGGAACATAACGTAACAGTTAATCCTAATCAACCTAGACAGCCTACGAATTTACAGGACCTATTAAGGTTTACTGCCGAAGCTGCGGGAAGTCAACACGACCCTAATCGTATGTTTATGCCAATGGATGAAGAAGTAAGTACAGTACCTTGGAAGAGTAGGTAGTGAGCGTTTCGTGTTTTTATATTAACAATGTCTTCAATTTAGAGACGTCATTGGCTTGAAAATACTTTGAAGAGCTTGACTGTCGATGTAGTAGAGGAGTTACTGAAAGCAATCGAAGTTCTGAAGGAAGCGGGAACCCTGGAACTGCAGGATGATCCGACAAATTGTGAGAATGCACTTGAAACTATTTCAGATTATGTGGACAATATGGATACAGCCAACGGTAAGTTTCATGTTTTTATTTGAGAAAGTGTATTTAATGCATTCTGTAATCAATATAATTTAATTTCTACAATACTACAATTTATTTAATTTCCAAGTAGATATGAATGTTCTTGAAATTTTGCAAAATTTATTTTAATTATTACAGATATTTGCATAATAATTATATTAAGAGCATGTTTTTTATATGTCACATTTTCATTGAATGATAGATGTTAATGTAAGCTCTTGCATAATTATAAATTGTTTGTGATGAATTCTGGAGGTTGTTCATTCCCTTTCTTAAAATGTATTGAATAACATTGTATGTACAGTTTTAAGAAATATTGGTTGAGTTGACCTCATCCTTTTAAAAATTCTCTGAATAAATTTCTGTGAATAGAGTGATTTTTTTTTTTTACTCTTGATCTTTTCTTCCAGATTTCCACAAAATAGGAGGTTTTTGTATATTTCGTCCTTGTTTGGGTTCTGCCCACAGCAGTTTACGGTGGAGAGCTGCAGAAATTATTGCTGAATTGACACAGAACAATCCATATTGTCAAGAGAGAATTCTTGAAGCACAACTGCTACCAGTTTTGTCCTCTCTTGTTGACAACGATCCAAATGAGCAAGTTAAAGTGAAAGCATTATATGCCATATCCTGTAAGTATTCATGTTGTTTATGAGAAACAACTTAACTTCGATTAGATTTTAATATATGAATGTATTTCATGTTTCAGGTTTAGTTAGAGAAAACAAAAAGGCTTTAAAAGAATTTAATGAGAAGAATGGTTACTCAGTTATTTTGAGAGCAATGCAAAGTGACATTGAAAAACTTAAAATTAAGTCTGCTTTTCTTCTGAGCTCTTTGTGTTCACAAAATGAGCAAATTAAAGGTGAGGCTACAGTTTATATGTTACAATGTGATCAACTACTTCTTAGATAAAAGACCACTGGTTCATAATTTACTAGTAATATCTTGTAGTAGAAATGTTTATATTTGGTTAGGATGTTAGGTAATATTGGATGTTTTATTTTATTTGCCATGTAAGGTGGGTTAGAATGATGTTCAATATATTTTTAATTTACTGTACATGTTGATGATATTACATGGTTTTGAAGAGTGAGTAGAATGGAAATTGTGGAAAATGGAAATTAGCAAGTGTCATACAATACTGTCGAATACTTTGTGATGACCTAATCTGATCAATGCAAACTAACAATTAGTAAATTTTATAAACTCATGGGCAGCTAGTGGATGTACCCATTGTCCTTCCTTCAACCTGACAAATTTGCACCCTGGTGCGCAAGCGTGGTAAGTGCCACACATTTCATTTCCTGGATTTAGGGCTGAATGTATAGTTAGCACTTATAGCATAAGTGCTGGCTTACTCTAAGTGGACTCTCATAGTGAAAAGTATTTTTAAATGTTCCTCATGAGGTACATCGTGAGTTCTCATTGGATACCAATGTGTTCTTCCTTAAGTGATTGAAAATGTGACAACTTTCCCTGTGGACCACCGGTTTTGCAGTTGCGTGTATACAATTGTTCTTTCCAAACAGCTTCCATTTCAACTCTTGCACTTTTAAAAATAGTTTATTATTGTACGTTTCCAATGAATTTCAGTGTCTCGGATGTATCTTTTCATGGCACAAAAATGTTTGGATTTAGAACCCATAATATTTTACAAAGTCATTTTCATCATTTTAAAAACTATAAATGTAAGAACATTACCTGGTGATGAAGGGGAGACGGAGTAGTAAACATTTAAAGGAGCAGCTGACCTGTATAGGAATGATTGGTCAATCATTGCACACTTATTTGAAAATTAGAATGACTAAGAATCAATTATAAGTACTTACAGAACAGGTGCTGTGAATTTGGCCCTAAGTCACAACTGATGCCTACATTATCAATGTTCATACTCTTGTATGGTCATATCTTCCTTCAATGAGAGATTTTGAGAAACAGCTTGATGCAGATCCTATTGACTTGTGTTACAGAAACAAAGTAATAAAGGTTTCTAACATTACATTTGGTTGTAAATAAACATATTTTTAACAAATAATATTATCGATTTCATGTTAAATGTAAATTTGTTACTTAATTGTTTTAGCAAAGGGGGTAGTGGATTAAGATATGCAAATCTTCCCCCAGAGATACATTTTTTTATGTTGAATATCATTATTAAAATGTAAAAAAAATTTTTTTCGCTGGATTTAAATCAATTTACACAGAGTACTTCTTGGAAATGAAAAAATGTGTTTTTTTAATTTCTTGTTTAAGTTCAATTTTTTTTTTCACCACATTCCACCCATGAATTATGACTTCAATAATACTTGTGATTTTGTAGAGACAATACTGATGTTTCAAAAATATTTTCAGGTGTGGTTTTTACTCATACAATCAATAAAAAAGAAGGAAAAATAAGGGGAAACAATTTCCTTTTTTTTTTATGAATATCTCATGTTCTGACTGAGTTGATTCAAAGGACTAAATACAATTTGTAGCCCTGTAATTTCCCTGTAGTTTCCCAAAATTGCAACCGTTTAATCTTATAATTTGCATATGACAGCTTATTATAAGTAAAACAGTATTTTAATTGTTTCGTATTTATTTTCTTAAAATTTGGATTTCTTTTATTGATTGTCACAGTTTTTCTTTTTTGTGTTTCTTAAAAAAGATTAATTATGAAAACAAAATTGTAAGAATAATATTACAACCTATTGTAATTTTAATATTGGACGAATTATGATTTTCACAAAAATTAAGGAGTTTATAAACAAAATAGAACAAGGTTTCAAAATGTTAAATATTATTTATAATGTAAAAAATACGTTGAGTAGTCACTACATGATGCACTCAGCCATGTTTTTGATTTAGGCAGCAGATTTTGGTTGTACATCGCAATGTACAGTTTCTGCATCACAGGCACAATATTTTATACTCGTACTATCTGGTTTAAGATTCAAAAAGTCTGCCATCCCCATTTGCAACAGAATGTCACGCAAGCCACATCTAGGCCCAACACATTAAATGCCATAGATTTTTTTTTTTATCATCTACATCCATGTTGCAAGATTCAGAAAGCTGTAAGAAGCTGAATTGCCAGAATCTCTTATCAATATCAGAACCATTACCTCAATCAAGTTGTGATGATCCATCTTAGACAGTACAGGCTAGAGAGATCTGAAAATAGAATTAACTGAAACGCCTTTTCAGAGAACCGTTGCAAATGAAAATTATGTTTATTGCGCTTTGCAAACACTGAACTAATTTATGTTCCTTCTGATGCTTTTTGTAGCAAGGACCTTTTTGATATCAAAAGGAAATTGCAGTTCTGGTACACACTTAAATCAAAAACTATTGTTTATTGAACAATTGCATAATTTCAAAGCATTTTCATGCATGTGCCAAGTAGAGAAACAAGAGTTAGTGTTATTATTAAATCATTAATGGAACGAAGGTGGATGAAGTATAAAAACACATTTTTTTTAGTTAAAATCTTAAGTTGTTCAATATTCAAATTACAGTACGTTATAATATTATTCTTACAGTTTTGTTTTTCATTATTTATCTTTTCTAATAAACCTTGAAACTAAGAAAAAGTGTGACAATTTATAAAGCAAAACCTATTTTTAGGAAAATAAATAAGAAACTATTAAATTACTGTTTTACTTATATTGAGCTGTTGAGTGCAAATTTTGAGATGAAAGATTGAAGTTTTGGGAAAATATAGAGAATTTACAGGGCTAAAAATTGTATTGAGTCCTTTTTATCATCTGCATCAGAACATGAGATACTCTTTAAAAAAAGAGAAACTGTTTTTCCCTTTTTGTTAATTGTTAGAGTCAAAATTGGACATAAACACCTAAAAAAGTTATCATTGTCTGTACAAGGATAATTAAAGTCAATATTCATGGGTGTAATGGGGTAAAAAAAATTTAAACGTGTATAAGAAGCTAAGAAACATGTTCGCCTCCTCCCTCCCCTTCGAAAAACTTATAATTTTTACACTTCAATTACAATTTTCAACATAACATTATTTTCTCCATGGGTGGCTGATTTGCTTATCTGATTCCGCTACTCACTTTATTACATCAATTGAATCTCTAGAATGAGAAAATGGCAAATGGTGATTATAAAATTGAATTTAGTTTAAATTAATGTAACAAGCATTATATTACAAATATATATTGTGAACTAAAATATGAGTGAGACAGTCCCCTCTTGTGCATACTTGGCAAATGTATATTGGCTGTAACTGTGAGTGGAGTTTAACAATTTTTATTTTCCAAAATAGTAAATCTATCCAACACTGTTAATAATAACGTAAGGGCAAAAAGCATAACAGCAAGCCCTAGAAGCCATTCTTTAGTCATATGGGGATACCTCCACAATGCAATACTTGAAGCTCCTTTGCTCTCATTGACATGTCTTGTTGTGTGTGTAAGAGGTACTTAAAAATGCATTAAATTAATAAACCTTATTAATATAAAATCAATTCCATCTACATTGTTCCCATGATATATGCATTTGTACTTTCTTAAGATGTAAACATTTTCTATATTGGTAAAGTTGTCTTTGATATATAATGATAATAATAACAATACCAATGACACTTTAAAGATTTAAATTTCTATTTATTTTCTTCGTTTTTTATGTGTTAATGGCCATCTTTAATTTTTTACCGTTTGACACACATCATGCATTTTACATCATTCAGATGTTGAAGGTCAGGCTTATTGCATCATTGAATTTGACTAAATTATCATCATCCTCACGATTTGTTTTGGTTTGTATTACAATAAGTGTGAAGGCCAATATGCTTGTGTATGCAAATTCCATCGGACTGATATTTTTTAATATTGTAGGGTGGAAAATTCAGATGTTTTGCTGTAATAGGGAAGTGCTGTAAAGCAATTTATCCCATATTGTTCATGTACAACTTGAGAAAGAACATTAAGCCTTGGAAGATTCTTCTAAGCAAAATGTAAATCAGTCTTTCTGCTCAAAGCAAATTAATAGAAGTTTTTGTTCGTTAAACTATTATTTCAATTCTGTGCAGGTTTATTCATATAATGTTAAATGATTTTCTATTTTCATTCTTTTTACACACTCATAAATGATGCACTGAAAGGCCAAGGGGGATAGGAGACACATAGCTAGTTCTGAGAAAATTACTTTCAAAACTGAAAGATTTTATTTTATTTCTAGATAAATTTTTTATTTGATGAAATTTATATTGTAGCACCTGCCACATTTCCACTTATTCAGTGGCCACATTTTTGTGTTTTTTAACCTTATGTGACAGTATATAACTCACTTTTCACAGATAATTTACAGCACTTGGCCTCCCAATAATTCAAAAATCATTTAAATAATATACAGATTTGAATGACTTGTATGAAAGTCACAGTTAGTATTATTTACACTTAAACACATTAATTGATTGTAATTGACAAAATATTTAAAATTCAAAAAAGATGTGAAAATACGCAGCTTCACATTTCAGTGTGTTAAAACATTACAAAATGTTTCTCAATGGAAATAAAAAATTTCTAAGATTTTTGTGCACCTCATTATATAATAATAACTAGGAAAAGAGATGTTGTTATAAGGAAGTGTCAATAACAGCAGGTTAAAAGTAAGTTCTGAGTAAAACTGCTTATATCAATCTGGTACTTCTGTGACAGTTTGTGGGATAAGTGTCAGCACTCAATACGATATGAGAACTGGTCATACCAATGGAGTGCAGGCACAAATTGGATATTCAAACGAAATAAAATTTGTTGAAATCATAGGTGAATTTGTTCAAATAAAAGTGTGGAACAAGATTAAAGTTTCATTACTGAACTAAAAACTAAATTTTTAATATGTGTTTTAAAGATAAAATAATGTGTATTTAAAAAGAATTGTTTCAAGTATTTGGTCAGTAGGTATCCTGTAATTTTTTTAAATAGTAAAAAGATGCTTAAATAACTGTAAAGTATAATTTTAAATAAAAGTATGTATTGATGGTTTTTGAATAGAGAAAGCAAGCCATAAAAGTGTGTATACGAAAGTGGAAGATAGAATAAAATTGCTTGGAGAGAAAAAGTAACCAATTTGACATGGATAGAAGCAATGAATATGACCAGAGACAGAATAGAGTGAAAAAAAAAAAAAAAACTCAAGGAAATGACAGCAGTCAGGAAAAGATATATTGAAGAGGAGGCTGACAACCAACTGTCTTGAATCTCCTCTGTAAAGGATCACCAAGGATTGCATGTGATATACTTATTGCTACCACCAGTACTACTATGAAAGTAGAAATACAATTTTGTGCCATCATTGTAAGTCAGAGAATATTACTAAAACATTTAATCCATTGCATTTTATTAATAAATTTGCGATGTAGTGGCCGATTTTGTCATATGTAACTTCCTTAACTCCATTTTCACAAAAAATGAGTTCTCTCTTTACCCACACACCATATCTTTAAACTGCCAAATACATATGAAATGGGGAATATTTTGTTTGAAATAAGGGGACCTTACTTATTTACTGCCTCAGGGCTTTTGTTTGAGAATCTTAAATTATACTTTGGGCTTAAAATTTCTTATAGATAAAGGCTTGTGCATTGTCTTGGCTGTTAGGAAGATGGTGTGTTATATTATGTGGGACATGGCATCTGCTGGGAAGAAGTTACTTCAAAAATTTTAATCTTATCTTAAAAGGCACTTTTTATTTAAAATTTTCTTGAATTACATGAAGATGGACATGGTGTTGTAGTGATCATCTTAGTATTTGAAATTTATAATCTTCATGGATAAAACCAACATACGAATGGATGAAAACCAGAATAATGTAAGTGACATTTTATAAATCCTAAGAAAACTGTGTGTATTTTAGGCAATATTTCAATTGCAATGTATTTTCGTGGTTATAATGAACAGCTGAAATACCATGATGTTAATAATGAAACAACATACCATGACCATTCCATGAAATTGATTTAAATATACATTTTTCTCAGACTTTATAAAATGTCCCTTATACCAGTCTGGTAACCCACTAATATTTGGTTGTTTTGTTTTGTTTTTCAACAAATAAACATTTTAAACAACAAGTCAAGATTTTGACATTTTTAAAACATATGTAAACTAAGTTTCTTAGTGCCCGAATATGCAGGTTTCTACAAATTTTTAAGAATTTCCATTAGTTTATATTCAGTTTTCCTTATACACAGTTTTTTATTCACCTTATATTTTAGACACCATATTATTTTATTCTTGTCAGAGAGAAATACTGAAATTTAAAAGTTTGGGAAATTTGTTAATAGTTTTTGGAGAACTTTTGATTGGTACCAAATGCATCAACTGACTTTGGATGACTTGTATGAAGGGTACACAAGTGAAGTTGGGGTTGAATCTTTTAAAATTCTTTGCCTTTCTGGAATAACTTGTGCTTAGTGTCGCCTCTGAAATACTTTTATTTCTGGCCATTAAGAACACAGCAAATTTCAGAATATGAGACATGTTGAAATAGTCATGTTCGGAAGACAAACGGGACAATTACATTCTTTCATCCAAAATTCTAAATAGAAGGAACAAAACAATATTGTATAACATTAAATTTTAGATAAATGTGAGAAATTTTTCTGCAGTTCTTAAGTAGAATGCGGTTTAGAGTTGAAAGATTGAATTTGTATCAGGATCGCTATTGATAACTATTTTTATCACATCTCAGTTTTTCGACCAGGTATAAAGATTTAATATGATAACCAAACCAAATGAGTTTCTTTGATTGAAAAGTTTTTGGAATTGGTTTGTAAATAGTTGTGTATCTGAAGAGACTATTACTGTTTGGATTTTGTTGGCAAACTCACTGTTAAAGATGATCAGACAGAATAGTAGAGAATGACTTTGAGAATAATTCTTAGCATTCTAGAAATAAATAAAAGGAAGTTTTCTTTTTCTTAGTGAGTTGTTCATTTGCTTATCAATTGTCTCAGTATAAAATCAATTATTTTCATTTTACCTTAGCAGTACTGGGTAAGGGATTGGAACTGCTCCAATTATTGATTGATTGTTTTTAATGAGTTTCAATTTTTTTAGGAAGTTGAAAGTTTGATGTTTTTTATAAAGTGGTCTTTGTTTAAAATGATTAAAAATGTAAATAATAATTCAATCTATTATTTTAGAAAATTATCTGACACTCAATAGAAACCAAATTGTGGGCATTGGAGCCCCACATCCAGTAACATATATGTCTCTATTTATACTTAATTATGTCTGCGAATAAGAATTTCTGTTTCTTTTATGAATTCTTGTAAATGATTGTCCTCTGAGAAGTGTAACTTCACTCTCTGCACCCAAGACGACATATTGACTCATCAAACATGATTATATTTGAATATGCGAGTCAACAAAATATTATTATTATTATTATTATTATTATTATTATTATTATTATTATTATTATTATTTATTATTATCATCATCATCATCATCATCATCGCTCACTTTTAATTGCGTTAAAAAGCACCAAATTTCTAATTTGGCTAAAAAGATATTTGAACTGATGATCGCAACTACCATGGTTTTTAATTAAACCAAACTCTGTGCTTTTGTTGTAAATGTGTTGGCAATTTGAGATCATTTTTTTACTTAAATTGAGAGGATCTCTTTTTCTTTATTGCAAAATAATTGTTATAATTTTTTAATTATTATATAAGAAATAATATAAATGTCGGAACTCTACAAATTCTGTTTAATACCTCAAGCTGTATGAAAAACAAGGTAGCATTCATGGAGTTACACTAATAGCTCATAATGTTTCCTTTGATTTGAGGAAACTTAAGATGCATTACTACATGTGGGTTTTTATCACAATGAGGAAAACTATTGTGAGAAAGTCAAACAAAATCTTCATCTTTTTATTTTTATTTAGGCATGATTACCACATACTGTTCTTTGTTTATTATTTTCTGATTAGAATTTTTTTAAATTGCAATTAATTCAGTTCACTCTCAAGAGGAATTTAAAGTTAAACAATAACTATTTCATTTACATCTACACTGTTTCTTATTATTATTTATTTGAAAGATAATACACAGCTGAGTATTGCTTTATTTTTTACAGATGAGTTATGTGAAATGGGATTTGTTGTGCAGCTGGCTGGAATGGTTACGGACTTCCACCAGCCTGTTCTTGAACATCTTCTCTCTGCTCTCCTCAATCTGGTCAGCAATCACCCCAAATCACAAAGTGAATGCAGAAGACCTGAGTTGAATCTTCAGGACACACTCGCTAATCTTGTGCGCAACACTAGTGGGAAGGATGAGTATATGGTGTGTACCTCTAATTTACTGTTCAGAGCACTGAATGTACTACTTTTATCTCTTTCTCTTACTGTTTACCTTCATGTAATAAATGTTGTTTAAAAATAGTGTTCCTAATAAATCAGCATTGATCAGGCTTCGATGTAGTGAATAAAACCAAACCACCTAATGGATCTTTGAATATTTCTGAACTCTTTAAACTTAATTTTTTCTTCACTTTTTTCTGTATGTAAATTATTTTTTTTATGAATCATAATACTTCTGAGTTTCTGTTGTATGATTATCATTGATCATTTTATGGTTTGAATGATTGGGAGGGGGGGAATGGGCTTGTAACTCACACACACCTCCTTCCAATGTACCTTCTTATTGTATGATACTACTTTTAATGTCTCTTCAGTACTTGAAAAATATGTCTAGAACATCAGTGCAAATGTTAGTTTGAACATCGGATAGGCGTGAAGTAATCAACAAACCTGTTTTACAAGTTCCAAATATTCCAATCAATGTGGAGCTTTTCCTCTTGTTAATGATTTTATGAATCATCCTAGTTTTATTTCAGTGTGAATACTTGATTTTGACTCAACATTATGAATTTAGGAAGCTGTGACATTATATAATAGGAAAAATGATCTCTTGGAGAGGGAATTTCTTACCTTATGTAAAATATCCATTGTTAAGCAGAATTGTTTATTATTGTTTTTTCTTTCTAGGAATTTTGTTTCAAATTTGTTTTGTATATGCTTTCATTTACTGTTGGAAACTTGATTGAATGAGGATGAGCCTCATTTAGATTCAATTTACATAACTTACAAAAGTGCAATCATATAATTTCAGAGATAAGGTATAAAAATAGAATGGGTAACGGGAGTATAAAGGATGTTTTAGTTGTCAGATAAATTTGGTAGAATCATTATAGTGACTAACAGCAATTGTAAGGTTATTGTTTGATTGAAATTAACAACACAAATTTATTGCACTTATGTAGTGAATCACTTTTTTCCCACTTGAGCCATTTGGCCTCCATAGAATGGATACTAACAAAAACAATTTCAGTTGGTCTTGTTACATAAAATTACTTTGCCTTGCCACCAGGAATGAATTGGCACGTTCCCTGTTCTACGGCAAAACCAGATGCTTTATTTTTTTTAATTCATTTATGTGTAGTACAATTTTTAAATAAAACAAAATACTGTTTTGTAGGTCACAGAGATCGAAATTAATTTTGAATATAACAACTTAGTAACTATCTGTATTACGTATATTATATTTCTGAGTAGTTTTTCAATGTGTGTAAACATATTTTCTTATATTTATTATAATATATATTATATTATCTATATCTCGAAGATAAATTTTTGTAACATTGTAAGTGTTAGTAAGATACTGAAAGGTGCATTTCAGCAGATCTAAATTCCAAAAATTTGTATCTAATGTTCTACTTAACCCAATTGCCTTTTTTTGACATCTCACAGATGTCAAAGTTGTCTCACAGTTGTGTGTGTGTGTGTGGTGTTTTTTTTTTTTTTGTCGTCTCTGAGACACGAATGTGTCGGGTTTGTACACTGTACTAGAGTGACTGAAAATGGAGTTGTTTGCAGAATGTATGTAACATTCTTCTATTTACAGATTATTCTAGTGTGTATCCTGATATTGTGTTGAAATTTGGTGATCTCATTCCTAGTCCTTCCATAATTTTTGAATTGAAGTACTGCTGAAAGAACGCCGAGGCATATAAATCTGAGGGGAAGGGCAGTGCAAAGGGGGAAAAGCTGAGGCAAATTTGTATAATTTTTAAAGTTAACTACAGAAATTACAATTGTTGATTTTGGACTAATTTTAAACTTAAATGAAAAAAAAAAAGAAGAAAAAAAATTAAATTAAATGGTTCCAAATTTGATTCAAAGTTTGTTACAAAATTATTTGAAATATTGTTCATCAGAATATATTCACAATAGAAAAGTTTTTGTTGTTTGTTATATTGCAATAATTGAAGGAGGAGACATTTAATGCTGTTGATGTCTGCTTGTGAACAAGAATTCCTACCATGATCATAAACAGTTAAGAATAGGGTATGTTTGGGGTAGTTACTTTTCCCAATAGAAGTAAGAATTCCACCGATATTTGTGATGTATTTTGTTTCCTTTTCTGTGAAGAAATAGGGGATTGAGACCCAATTTAAATATAAACCTGCCCCCAAGAGATAAAATGGTGAAGATTGTTACCAATTTAGGAAAACATTTCATGGAATTGTCCATACAGATAGAAATTAACTATTACTTTTATGTTGAATCTATGTACTTATGAAAAATATTGAATGTTTTAATAATAAAAAAATGGATAAAAGGTCAAAAGATAATGATTGAATTTTTGTTGGGTTTTTGGTATCGAGTGAGTAGTTGCCATTTACTCTACTAATAAGAACTCCTGAAAGACATATTCATATTCTCTTTAGGTGTATGTTGTAATATGAAGTAATATATTCAAATTGTTTTTGTTCCAGGAAGAACATGATTATGCTCAGCAACTTCTATGTTTACTGTTTCAACCTGTAATGGAAGAAGAACGTTAAAAGCTAAAGATAGTTTCAGGCACTGTGCTGGTGTGTACTTACAGTGGCGTTTACCTTTTTTGTTGTATATATCAAAATTATTTGGAATATTTATTTGCAAAACTGTTTTATTTTGAGTACATTTTACTTGTAAATAGTATTTACACATGTGACTCAGCTGTTCTTTGAAAGAGTATTAAAACATAGAAAAATATTTGTCTGTTGTTTTATATTTTTATGCTGCTAATAAAATATATTAATGCACAGTTGTACCTTTTCTTTCTTCCCCTACCAGAATAGATAGATCATTAACACCGGAGGGGGAAAAAATTAAATAATTGTCACAAACCATACTTAAATAATAAAAATTGTAATAGACTGCAAGATCCAAGTGTTGAAGTAAGGAATGCAGAGCATTGGAATGTCTTTTAAGATAAGTAGTTAAATAGTGAGATTGTGGTTAGCAGTTGTTCAGTTTGTGTAGCAGCGGAATACAAGGAATGTTAAACGGTATCTGCATTCCAAAATGTTTTTGACATCCGTTCTGACCTTGCAAAATCAATCATGACATATTGGCAGACGAATGGTGTGTGCTCTTTCCTTCTGACGATCTTTGAATTTCTTACGAGAGACAATCCTTAAAATCATGTACTTCCTCCTCTTACGGTGGTATAGCATCTAATATTGAACATTTATAGTATTCTACATTGGTCATTATTTTGTTTAATATAATGATAAAAGATGTTAGTTATGAGGCTTTCTTAAATTATCCCACGCATGCGTGAGGAAGCATGTTTTACGCTAAGCCAATCAGCAACAGCCCCTGACATTCAAGATGGCACCATGGCCTGAACAAGGCAACGAACCCAAGGCACCTGACAAAAGTTGTAATAAAAGTGGTGAGAACAGTTCGTTAGAAGCCTCTAAAGTGAACGTAGGAAATACAGAGGATTCAGAAGTCAATACCACAACCGCCAAGTGTGACGATAAACAGGTAGGACCCGCGGGACCAACAGTGTAATTTTCATCACATTGTTTGATGTATGCATATAAGTGTGTATTTCCGGGTATTTGGAAGTAATTCTATACTGTAATAGGTGAACATTTCTGCGCACTGCGATTTGAAAGAAGTTCTGATAGTAGGAGTGAAGTTTTAGTATGGTGTGGAACTGGTGTGAGTGAATGCTGTCGAAATTCTGTTAGGTTTTCCAACGTGTGAAGTGTCTTGATTTTACTCTCCAGTTCATAATTTCTTCGTGAATATTGCACTGGTGAAGTTGAATGACTTATTGTGTCTTTTTTCGCCCTTGAAAGTTAAAGGACAGCATGTTTCAAAATTAGTCTGTTAAATGGTTGTTCTTGAACTGTTTCAGTACTTTTCATTCTTATTTTTGGTTAGGTACTTTAAAGCTCAAGAATTTTTTGTTTGTGTAGTAATGCAACATAGAATTGCAGTGGATTTATTGGTAAGTCTAAATGTTCCATAAATTTTCTTTGTCTAATGAAGATTAATCTTTCTCACTATTGTGAGAAATCAAATCGTTATTGGTCTCCATAAACAGTTCTGGGATACACATTGCTGCAAGATTTACTTATATTCTCAAACTTTAAAGAACTCAAAAGTGAAAGAGAATGCAATATTATATACTTTTCTTTTGGTACAATATTTGATTGTTTTTGAATCTCTAATCATAAGTATATGTTTGGGGAAAAGCCCTGTTGATGAAAACCATTGATTTAACCCCTTCCAAGCAGTTTTGTATGATTGTATATATTATTGTATTCTAGAATTTGAGGGAACTTTATATTTACACTAACTCAAAATAAGTATTTAGAGTTTTATATTTTATATTGTATTATACTTTTATTTAGACAATTGAATAAGCTTGGTTTCCTTCTGACAATTCTGCTATTGCCCTTTAACAACATTGATGTGGACATATTTCGAAATTGTTACTTAACAATGAAAGTATACAAAAGGAAAGAATCTGTTTTATCTTTCTTTGTGTCGACTTTGTTTCGGAACTGGTATGACGAACAGTCGATTACCGTGATTCCGACTTTTTATTGCATTCCGTAGCTCAGCTGTTTCGCGTTCAATGTGCTACCTCTTCCATAACTGCTCTCCCCTCCCATTCACGGATATCGCAGCGTTCTCCCACCGCGATGCCGCTGCTGCCGCTACTACTACTATACTACACTACTCTGGTCTCCCCGCTTTCTTTCTCCGTGTCCTGTCGAGCGACTCCCCTCTTTTCCCCCTCCTGTAAGTTACCCGCCCGCCCGCTTCTCGTCTTTCCTCCCTCCCATACTCCTTTTCACCCCCTTCTTTGCCACCTACCGGTTCGTTTCCCCCTCCCCCACTCTTCTCATTCGTGCCCTTCCCTTCATCATGTCACTTCTTGGCAAAACATTCTGGGGGAATGCCAGCAGAAATGAATCGTGACACATGTAAGCCGCAGGCCTTGTCATTAGGCCAGCCCAACCTTTCCCTTGCTGGATTCGGTGATGCGCGTCACACGCTCCAGAGACCGGATCAGGTCGCAGGAGCCTGTGGAGCCCCAGCTGGGCTTCGCCAAGTGCAGTACTAGGGAACGGGGTTCTTGCCCTCAGGCTCAGACTTCATCTGGACCTGGATTTATTTCCATTGTAAACAAATAACTTGCATTTCGTCCAATTCAAATTAGCCGCTGTAAGTTATTTTTGTTCGACGGAGAAATGTATTGTTTATCTATGGAGAGAAGCGGACATTTAATTCGAAAAAAGCCCCTCTCCCTGTGAACCTACTCTCCCAGACCTTTGTTTTCTCTGGGCATCCCTGCTAGAACAACGCGCACACAAACTGAACCCTTGCCAAGTGAAAGAGAAAATGTAGAAAACCGAGAAATATCATCTAGTACATTGACAACATGCGAACCAAATAACTGACAAATAAACTTATTTAATTCAATACTATTGTTTTAAGCTGAGGGTTGTTTGTGGAAAATAATTGTTAATATATTTTGAAGATTGATATTTATGTTTAGGAAGAATATTTAAGAATGGACTACATTTTTCGTAACTTGAATACTCTCGGCAACTGCTCTACTCTGCAGCTTGATTTTTGAAGGAAAAATATTTTGAAAATCCTTTAAGTGGTTTTTTTAAAATGCAAATTCACTCCAAATAAAGCACCATAATTGCCACCATTCAATTCAATTGGATAATTTAACCAACAACAAAATGTGTATACTTCTTTATACTAATGAAAGTTGCCCCGATTGAATACAATGTAAATAATTACTATAATAAAACAAAAATTAATCGTAAATTCAACACAATGAAAAATTATTTATGAAAATGCAGTCGGCTGGACACTACATATACAGTCGCTCCCCCTCACTGCACTGCATGCGTGCGTTTGCCGTTTTGCAAATTTTACTGGGTAATCACGTGTTGTTCGATTTACTTTATTATTATTATTATTATTATTATTATTATTATTATTATTTTTCTTTGTTACACATGGGAGCGACCTCCCTGAATGTTTATTGCTTAGGGCGCCAACTTGTTTATCCGATCCTTGGGTCGCCCGTAAGCGCGCATGCCCGCGGATTCAGACATCAGAGGGGCTTCTTCCGTCATCGAACTGCAGCGCTGGATGCTGTTCTGCTGCGGTCTGCGCTGCTTTCCATTGTTGCGTAACCGCTGCACCAAATGCACATGCTGTTTACCACTGAATGCTTTTCGTTTCATTTGGCTTTTGCACTTGTAGCTTCGTCTTCATCGAAGCATGTGCGTGATGCTACCTAATGAATGGCAGAAAGTTTGAAGACAGCTCAATATTTAGACTCGTACTTCTAGATTCTAATCTCTGGTTTAACGGAAAGCAAAAACGAATACGATTTGCTGTTTATTTCGTTATCATTGGACATCCGACTTTCATCAGTGCTTATTGATTGTCTCGGAATGTTTTTCTAGGTTGTAAAGTTGTGCAAATTTCTTTGTGTATTTTCATTACGCAAACCTTTTTTAATTAGATTTTTACGAAGATTTTGTATTTATGTGAAGTAAAGTTACAATAATTCTCCACCTTCGGGAATGATGTGAAATTCATTCCGGTCTGTGATATAATGAAAACTACTCGAAATTTTGAATGTGAAATGTTTACAGACATTGCTAAATATTTTTTGAGAAGTTAAACCATCGTAACTTAATGTTATGTTGTGTTGAATGTCTTCTGGAACCTCTTGTTTGAGTGGTTTTGCATTTGCCGACTCGCACAGTTAAAAGGTTTTGAACTCACGAAGAAATCAAGCATTTCTGCACATCAAGTAAAACGTAAAATTGGAGAAATGAATAAGAAAGCAGCAGTGAAAAATATATCAACAGAAAGGTAGATCTATGACTACGATTTTGTTGCTTCTAATGACTTCAGGTAACCTAAAAATAGTATGTCTTAAGCATGTGTTCATTTTCAAAGCGTTCCCAGTATTCTGCAGTAATGTGAATATCAATTTCTTCTGCAGAATCGATACGATACACGATACGGCCAAGGTCTACCGTAAACAATTGTTACCGTTTATCTAAAATGTTTAATGCTTAATGGAAACTAAACATTCCCGAAAATCCGTCAAAATGTTACTGAACCAAGGAACAGAAATTAGTTTTATATTAAATTCAAATATTTCAAAGTGTATTTGCTTCAAGACAGTTTGCGGACAGAATATTTCAGGTGCTAAAATTGCCAACGTAGGTTCTATTAGTGTTAGTTTTGTCACAGGCACAGGTCTAAAATCTCATGCGTAACACGTCCCACAGACTTGATCGACAACAACTTTGTTGTTCAAATTCGTAAGGACCCGATAAAAAATACTTCATTTCTTTCAAGTAATCGCGCTAACGATTTTCTCTAACCCATAAATCAATTTGTTTTCGTCGGGAATAGAACTCGTGACGTTCGAAGAATCAAGACGTTGCTATGATGTTTGTTTTTACTTTCAAAGTAAACGTGCAACGTATTTTATACAAAAATAATAAAGATTGTAAAAGCAATTATTATGACAGTTGAGTTGTTGAAGTATTCCGTGGTAGATCTTCCTGCGTCTATAACGTCTATCACATACAGTAACAAGATAACCACACTTTCTCCAAAATCGGAATATTTATATTTGCTAATAGAAAGGGGAGCTGGCTTGATATGTCAGGTGCGGCTTATTTTGTTTTTGTCCCAAGCGCTTCAAATGTAAAGAAATTGACAATGTTTGTAAAATTAGTTTGAAATGTGTTGTGCTAGACGGCTTCTCTTCACGTTTCCTCAAAAATATAATATTTTCTTTGTATTTCAAATAACTGGAATCACAATCTGTGTGTTATAATATTTTGGATGTCAAAAAAAAATTAAATCGTGATGCATGACGGTCAATTTAGTCATTTAACTTTGTTTGTTGGCAATCTTTCTGTATTGAGAGAGAAATGACATTTCAAACAAATTTGGTGTAGATCTCTTTAGAAAATACTGTAAATTCCTTTTCAATGAATTAATTAAAAATACTGTGAATTGCGTTACCAACAAGTTTAAGATACCTATTTTACTGTCAGATTGCACACAGCGTTGGTTCGGCAGGAGAGCAATCCTCTGCTAGACATGCGAATCTTCTGGTACTAATACTGTCGCTTCGAAGTCTGGGTTGTGTTTAGAGGAAATTTGAAACCTAATTGCACATCATTGTTGTTCCTCGAAGAGAGAATACAAAAAGAGTAAAATGTTAGATAGTTTTGTAGTACATGAGTTAGTTCAAGTTTCTTTGTGCAATTGTTGATGTTATTCTTTGTTAAATGTCATCTTGAAAACAGCACCACTTTGTTGAGGCCGTGACTCGTGGAAGGAGTGTCGAAGGAATGTGGATTAGTCACTTGCTGGTCACGGAATAGTTTATAGGTTTAGAAATTTTACGTATTTCTTTATCAGTTTGAAGACGACGGCAAAAATGCCATAAAGATAAATGGACTCAAGATTCCGGCATTATTACGTAAAGCGTAGAGTGTGATCGACTTCGCCGGTTTCCTCGGAGCAGACTTTGGAGACACTGTTAGTGATGTGTGTGTTTGTGAAATGCTAGTTTGTATACACGTTATCACTATGGAAGTGTTTTTTTTTCTATATTTTGGTAAATGTGGAATAAGATTTCCATTTTTGTTAAAAAAGTAACTCGAAAAAGTTAGGAGAAAATATGTCGAGGGTTTGTATCGTGATCACTGACGACAGTTCAACTGACGCCCATTTGGAACGGTACGATATCGCAGGAGGAAGTTAAACAGCGGAAGTGTTCACTTGGCGAATTTGTTTTCGGGGCAGTGCTTCCGATTGGAAGTAACGGGGCCTTCTTTTCCTCTTCTAATTTTAAAAAAAACTTTAGTTGTTTTAACGTGCCGCTCGTCGCATTGGTTTACTTTGAGCCATAAAGGACCACTTGGAGCTGAGGGATAGAGTTCCGCTTTTGAGAATTTTCAATAGTTATTAATAACTTTGTCCGATCTTTTTCCTTGGGTAGTAAAAAGAGGTAACGTTTCAAGTAACGAACAAGGCGCCATTAGGGTATTGATAAATTTAAGAAAATCTAAATCTTCTAAGTATTGAGGCTACTATAGCGAACTATAATAAAATATTCTCGAAACTATTGGTCGCATCCTTTGTTGATACATATTGATATCACTGCAATGAACTACGACTAGCATGAACATTTGAACAAATAGTCAGTTCCGAGTGCATCTCGCAAAACGTGGTAGACAAATTTGGTTATCTTCTCCCCCACACTTCACATAGGTGGTTTTTTTTTTTTTTTT
>BOPP01000269.1:367845-467586 GCA_017312745.1 Gryllus bimaculatus
GCCCTACTCGCGCCGGATTAAAGCGGAGGCTGCGTTCGCCCGCATCCTCGCACCAAGAAAGCAGGGCTTCTCTTTCCGCATCACTTGTCTCATTTGTTTTTAGTTTGCGTTTGAAGCGACCGATGGTCGAGGAAAGAAAATTCTGGGAAAGGGACCCCGAGTGTGATTGGCTTCATGCCGGGAAATATTCTGACAAGACTCTTTCTATCATTACGCATATAGTTATTTTCTGGTGGCTTCATTCTCGTATTTAATGGATTATTATGATATTTGAGTAACGCCTGAAAAATCGACTATGCACTTTTTTGCGAAATTTATGTAAAATTTGAGCAAGAAACTACTTAGATATGGTATTTTCATTGAACTTTAATCATCATACTTTGTGAGAAATATAATGGTATAACTGTTGATACTAAGAAAAAATAATTTGAGACATTTTTTTTATTCCTCTCCTCTGAAATTATATTTTTATATCGGCGTGTTTACATGCCCTACGTTATCTCGTTATTTTTTTACAATTCATTGCTATGATATAGCTTGGGGATGAAGATGGTAGAAAAATGAAAACAAATTTCAAAATAGTGGGTTCAGGGAGAAATGGGGTAGTTGTTGAATTTTGAAATAAGTTGCTTTCGTTTGGTTCGCTGTTCCCGCTCGCTCTGCCTTTTGGTCTGAAGTCGCTTTTGTCTCTAGGTTTTGATAATATTTGTCTTTTTCTTCAACACCCGTGAGTTAGTTTCTCCCATCAACACAACGGGCTGTTTGGTAATACAGGAATTCAACTGCACCGTAGACTAAGGAGGTATATATCATTATTCTGTTACTGCACTTTGCGAGTTCGAAGGAGTTGATTAAAAAGGATAGTGAATTATACTTATCCAAGTAATTTGTATGTAGAATATACGAAAATTCTGACAAGAATATTTTAGTCTTTTTAAACGTATAAAATATATTATTATTATTATTATTATTATTATTATTATTATTAATGTGCACTTAAAATGTTCCTTCTTATCTCTTTGTTCAGAGTTCTTTCGTAATGTGTTGCTACTATCGTAACTTTGATAATAACTTTCGTTATGACGGGATTGAATATTTTCCGAAGCATATAGTAACAAAGTTTTGCACTATAAACATTGAACGAATATAACACGGCACTGGGAAGTGAATACAGAGCTTGGTTTTAGTTTGCATTTTATATTCTGCAGTGAAAATCTTAGGGAAAACTGCATTGTTTTTTTTTACCAGTGTTAGCCGCGTTTCGTAAAACCGCGACTGCGATTATTTATCCTTGTAATTTTCTCGATTCCATATTCATATTTACTTAACAGATTGTTGTCTGAATACCTTTTTATTTTCAATCTTTCTGTACCTGGAAAGTTTCTTTCAATGCAATAAAATTCTTTGTGCGTTGACCACAAGCACGAAATAAAAGTTGCTTGGAAGTTTTGTTTCTAGGTTATTTACTATGTGCGATGAAAGTTTTCTTTGACGAGGTATATCCATGCAAGACTGATATTAATATCTAATGATGGATATTTTCTGCGTTCTTTTTTGTCCGTGAAAAATGAAAAGGAACGTGTCCAATTGTAGTTAACATTCCCCTTTGTATTTATAAACTCTAATATTTACTCTTGAGTTTATTCATATTTGGAATTGTTTCTGTCAATACTGAAATTATGTAAGAGTTTTAGAATGTCTCATTGCAAAACATTTTTTAGGAAAGTTTATAGAGCTTATCACCACAGGGAATGCGTACTTCACCCTTTGTTTCCAGCTGGAGTGAACCATATTTTTACTCTCACGTGTAACAAAAGATTGGATGTTGTTTGATCTCGCCTAAGAGCGCACACTGATGGTCTGTCAAAATGTGCAACTTTGCATATGAAGTTGCTCGGTATTTATTGTGAATTCGGTACGTCTCTAACATTTCATAGCCAACTATTAGAATATATATATATATATATATATATCGTTATACAAATCTTTGGACAGATTGCAGCTGTATAAAGTAAAAGATTCCTGCATGTAATGACGGTTCAAAAAATTTGGGGTAGTTAATTATATTCCTTCACACACGACGTTGGAGTTGAACTATCTCGGGTAAGCGAGGAGCAATTAAATATGTTTATCTAGGCCCAAATGCATTAAATTTCAAGTAGTTATGATCAATACATGACGTACTTTATGCCATTGGTCTACTGCTGCGGAGAAGCATTTGAGACGTGCCTAAACATTGCATGGCGAGGATATGATGTGCGTTGAATATTGTGTAGTCTCTGACGAGGTTTCGGAATACACTTGCGCAATGCTGTGTGGCAGAAGCATAAGAATGAGAGCTTTATGCACAGGAATATTTCCAGATTTGTCAAAGCAGCAAACATTAAGCCACTTTTTTAAAAAAAGGAACAAAAATGAAATTCAAAATTACCAACCAATTTATTTCTCTTGTGTCAGTTGTCTCAAAATTCTTAGAGAGGCTTTTGTATATGCAAATGGAAACTTTTCGCAGGAAAAACGAAGCGTTTTCAGACTCGCCACACAGTTTTAGAAAATCAAAAAACGGAAACTGACATTTTTTCTTTTCCTAATGATGTTGCTTCATCAATGGATCAAAATTAAGCACTCATTGGAATATTTTTAGATCTTTCGAAAGCTTTTGACGCTATTGACCATAACATCACGCTACCAAAATTACCTTCTTATGGAATTCGTTGTTGATCCCTAGATTGGATGTTCGTTGTTGTCCCTAGATTGGATAACCTCGTACCGTAAACATCGATCTCAAATAGTAGAAATACCGTACTGGCACGAAAGGACATTATTTACTTATCTTTCCAATTCTTTACCAATTGAATATAGGGTTCCGCAAGGCTCGATCTTAGGTCCTATCCTCTTTCTGTTATACGTAAACTATATGCCCTCGTCTATTAAAAACGGAAGAACGGTTCTGTTTGCCGATGACACGAATGTTCTTTGTAAAAAAAGACAATAAATAGTACGATAGTGAAATTGGTTTTGTAATAACAAATTAATATTTAACGAAGGAAAAATAGTTTCAGTACACTTTTGCATCAAATCAGCAATCGCATGCTCCATTGAAAATGAACAATAAGCTGATGTTCAGGTAACGAAATTTCTAGGTCTCTGAATTCAAACCTCAAATGGAATGTACATACAACAGAATTAAAAACGCCAATTTATTTACGAATCTGTAATATTTGTGGCAAGTGACTTACTTAATGGTGGAAACACATTTTCATGCAATACTAATATTTATGAATACAAAACGTCGTAAAAATCATGTTCATCAATGTCAGTATGAACAGTTTACCATCAGAAATCCACATACAATACATGTACTTTGCTTTACAACGCATTGCCAGATGACATTAAACCATTGAAGTTGGGACACAAATTTAAGTTAAGAGTAAAATGTTTTCTGCTGCATAACTGTTTCTATACAATTGGTCTATATCAATCATAAAAAATGTTTATTTAAAATAAACAGTAATATATAATGCCGGTCCTAATGGTCGAAATCGCTAAGGCAGTAGTGCCGTAGCGATCTCGGGCCGAAGGATCGTGGGACCGAGTCCCGCCTCGGGCATGGTTGTATTGTGTTCGTCCTTTCACACCCCAATCATCATATCGTGTCATCCTCATAGCTACAATACCGTTACACGCAATAGTGGCCGCTAATGACCTAGTAGAAGATGCAACCTTAAAAAAAGTAATATATAATAAATGAGTTTACATTTGTATTGTATTTTTTCTAAAGACTTAATACGTTTGTAACAAATATTGTACTTCAGCTTCTAGGTCAGTGACCCCCATCTCGATCAGGTTTTTGTCCCGTTTCCCTGATTCATTGAGCAAATGCTGAGGTGGCCCCTGTTTTGCTTCTGGACGTAAATGTAGCTTCACTAAGCGCACGTTTTATTGAACTCTCCTTTTAGTTGTAGTAGTAGGAGTAGAGGTACGGGCGATTTACTATTTTGTTAGCAATGCAGAAAAATCAAACCTGCTGTTCGTTTTACGTTGGTAATAATTTTTTTATAACCCGGGAAAGCGAATATCTAGTTTTTTTAAATGTTGCTAATCTCACGTTTTTTTAAATTTATTTTTTATTTATTTTTTGATTTTAATTGATTTAAATGATTTTGATTTGCTCATCGTACAATTATTTTTAGTTAAAATGATGGAAAGGAAATCTAGAAGAAAAAAAAGTGCGGAAATGATCTTCTCCCCCATTCTTCACATACAGTGTTTACTGTTTTTTGACTAAATCAACTCCACCGCGCCGCCTTCGAGAGCTTCCAGCATGCCCCGGCCGGGGCGATGGCCCGCTGGAAGAGGGGGCGTTCCTCGTTCCGGCGAGTAGATCCACGCCGGTTATGTGCCAGCAAGGAGGGACACAGCTACCTCCCGAGATAGAACTTCCTCTCCACTTACGGGACTAATCAGTGATTAAAACCACCCAAGTCGGTTATTGTTCAGTGTCCGTTGTTGCTCGGGCGCCCAGAAAAAAACAGAAGCCTGGGGCTGCTGATCCACGGGGGCCCCTTCTTTCAAACGCAAACTTCCATCCGCGCCCAATTGACGATCAGGATGCATTTCTCTTTGCGTCGGGCGCGTAGCACCCAGTTTGGATTAGGGGTAAATATACGTTTCGTTTCTTTTGAATGAAACAAAAATTTGGGGCCCCTACGAAGTCGTGCCTGGGGGAGGTGGCCCCCTCCTTCTTGAATCCTGGTTGTTGCTACCTCATTGTAGAAAAATGTAGATTTTGGTAGAACTATATTGTTTTTTGACAGAGTCTTGAATATTGAGGAGTGTGATGAATGAAAGTAAATATACAAACTAAAAATCTTGTGTAAAATTGCCAGTGTAGCGCAATGTTCTGAATTCCGCCCAAAATTTACCAAAACATTTACTATAATTATTTAATCGGTTGTTTTAGAGCATTAAATAGTCTAAATATGTTATAATTGTTTCTACTTGGGTGTATATGAACCCTGAATTTTACAAAATATAAGTAAAAAATATTTCGTATTATATTTTGATAATCATGTGTAAACAGTTGCTTATTTGTGCTAACCTATGACACTTTCTTTCAAAAGTAGACGTCTCACCTAAACGAGGGCTGACTTAGTGGTATCTATAGAAATGCTACGGTGTCTTACCGATCTGTCATCTAGTATGAGCTAAAATTTGTTGGTCAATGAGGGAAAAGAGATAACTCTGCGTTGTTTATATTGCAAAGTATTTAAAATTTGGAATTAAAAGGGCAAACGACCGGTGAATGTCCGTCTGGGATACTTTTTGATAACGCCCTTCTGCATATGCGAGTGTGTCGCCGCCACAAACCGCGCCCTCGAGGCGGCCGCGAGGTCTTAAAGCGAGCGAGCGTTGCGCCAGGGAACGCTTCCGCAGTGTTGTTGACGAGCGATTCCTCGCGTTGGCGTTGATTTAAGCCCAAGCTGCGTTGTGAAGCTGTTGATATTGTATTCTGAATGGTTCTGAAGTTTACATTACAAAAATGGGCGCGCGCACACACACACACACACACACACACACACACACACACACACGCACGCACGCACGCACGCACTTTCAGATTATGTCCTTTATATTTCATTTGAAGTAACCACAGATTGTGGAATGTAATGGGTCGTACAAATTTCAGTATTTCATTATAACAAGTTTGAATAATGTTAAAAAAGTTTAAAGGTGTTACACTTGTTTCATAAACTCGCAAGAAGTTAATTAACTTAGTGAAAGGAATAATATGAGACAATTATAATAGTCACTAGGCGAAGTTGATAATAAATCCGCTTTCTACGATTTCTCCAGGGAAGAAGTGCGTTTTGGGTCCCTTGCAGTTTCATGGAGTTAAAAGTATTTACCGAAAATATCTACTCCAAATTTGCATAAGCTTTTTTCTTTTCTCTCTTACTTTTCAGTGGAGTCTGAGGAATAAGCTGAATTTGGCACGTAGACGTACATGGCTTTCAAAAAGTTTCCTGAATAACGTCCTGAATATATTCCTGAAATGGAACTAGGAACACCTAGGTCCTCAATGATGTTTACTTGTTAACTTTTTGGAAAAAAATATCAGTAGCACTTCCTAATTCTAAGCAAATTCAACTAAAACGATCTAGCTGTGACGAAGGTCGTGAATCCACCAGACCAGTGGGTCGGCCATTATCGCTTGTTGAAGGTTTTGTGAGTCTAGAGAACACGACATTAATATTTTTTCGATGTGTTAATAAGTACAGGTAATAAATCCCATGTACATGGAGAGGTAATGTGAATTTTACGTGTGACGATTGTGAATTGTGCCAGCGAGGGGCAGGGACCTCCGTCGTCGCTACTGCAACGCAACCGGTGCCGTGCTCTGTGGCGTCTGCCCCGCCCGGCCCCGCCCCGCCCCTCCGCGCTCGGCTGCCCGAGCGCCGGTCGGACCGGCGCGGCCCCCAGCTCCGCCCACACCCTCTCGCCCTCCCGACGCCCAAACAAGCAAGGCTCTGTCAGCCTCAAGCAGCGGGTCACGAACTCGTAATAATAATAATAATAATAATAATAATAATAATAATAATAATAATAATATAATTGTATGACGAACCCTTTGTGATACTGGATAACTTGAATGACTTTAGACGCATTTTGTGGTCGCCTTCCTTGAACGAATAAAACATATCTTATACAATTCGTTTGATAATACATTTTTTAATGGGGTGACGTTGGGACAACGTGTCTACGAGTACTATTTTATTCATGCACTCCAACATTAATTCACAGTGACTAAAGTAAATTAAAGAAGAAAATAGTTTGAAGAACTTGCAGCTCTACTTATACCGTCGCTCCTCGTGCTTATCCGCCGCTTTTCTGCCACGCGATCCTCTTCCACCGAGGCTTTTGTTCCGCCCACATCATTCGCAATCTCCTCTCCGCGAACATGTCACCTGCTTTTGATGGAGACTCCCATTCTCGCCCTCTCCCTCGCCCTCGCCATCGCTCTCCAGCCACCGTCGCCGCAGCCCCTCCAGCTCCCTCCTTCCGCACCGAAAATACGGACGAAAAACTATCTCCACTATTGGCCGATATCCTTAAGTCCCCAATTTTAAATTGGAATAAATAAAGAAGTTTTCGAGCTTTTGTTGTTAGGTCTACTTAATAATTGAGAACTGTGCTGACTGTAACTTCATGGCGCTACGGTCCTCTCCATTGACACAGGTAGTTTTGTGAATATTGCAGTGGGCAGAACTGACTCAAGGTCGTCTTTGAAGCCGAAACCGACTCCGAAAACATTACCACCCTTCATGGGGTGCAGAGAAAACTCTCCATTAACTGGAAATAATAAATTTGAGATTCATCTCCCACTTATCGCGCGTGGGCGGTTTTCGCTAATGATAACTTGTGACGTAAAATTATTGGATTTCCTTCACGTACATACTGAGCGGGAAGTGGGATGTGGAAAAAGTCCATTCGAAACGCGAAAGCAGCAGGGAAAATGGTACCAAAAGAATGTGCTGCTAACTCGCTGCTTCCGCGTTGCTGGCGTCTCGGAAGTTCAGTCGGTGTCAAAATCTTCGTCGTTTGACGCATTGTCATCCGAAACGCGATCTTAGGAATAGTTGAGTATATTCTATGTAAACTTCTACTATTCTAAAATTTATAGTGTAACAATTTCATTGAAGAACCCACATACACAATCAGAAAACAAGAAATGATGTAATGTGGATCCTTCATATTGATAGTAATTATTTCATTCCCCTCCTTTAGAAGGAAATACAAAAGTATATGTATCATGAATACTTAAGTGGTATGTATGAATTATTCGGCTGAAAGTTTGCAAACAAAGAACAAATTTAACAATAAGAAATCCATAAGCATTCTGCCATGTAGAGTTTGTGTAATAATTTTTTGGTGTGTAATCTGACGTTTAGTAATGTGTTCTTTTCATAACGATGGGGCAGTTCTTCCTTAATTCAGCTCTAGGACAATCGTAAGGTGTCCAGAAGCCTTTTGCGAACGGAGTTAGTTTTTTGCCTGTGGCACTACTATTTACAAGCAACAGTAGTGATAGGCGCTGGTGGCAATTCGCCATGGGGCTCGCTGGCACTCCGCGCGGCGGCCTGGGGCGGGGGAGGAAGCTTAGATTTCAGCCCGACAGGGCACTCTTGCCCTGTATGAGAAGGGATCTCCCGGGGCGGGGCGCCAAGAGCGGATCAAGGCTGTGATTGGCTTGAGAGCGCTTTGGTTGTACTGGAATCGCTAATCGCGTGCTTTTCACTTTCATTTTCTACCTGTCGCCGCACTTATGCGAATATAAATGGAAACACAGTGGGATTGGTTCTCCCGCACTAGCCGCCGAACAGGGTACCTAATATCTAATTGGTTTAAAGTGGTTTATGAGTCAAAACTTGTATTTATTATCAAGATCTCTTTACAAAATGAAAATTTGTACTTTCAACTTACTAAAAATAAAATTTAAGAAATAATATACTGTGAAAAATTAGTTTGAGGGGCAACTTTTAAAAATATGGCCACTATAATTCGTTTAATTGTTTGAAAGCATAATCTTATTTTTTTAAAGTAATTTGCCGAATGTACTACAGAGACGTTCCAAAAGAGAAACCACGCGATGCGACGAGCACCCACTGTGTTGAGCCTGTGAGTTACAAATATCTTTGAAGCGGACTTCCCAATACTGATGTACTGACATGACTCTAGTCCTAGAAAATAGTTGTATGCTGTATAGGATCTGTTCGTCGTTGTCAATCTAGATTTAAACTAGTGGTGCTACAGAATGGCGTAGACTTTGTCGTACTAAAATTTTCTAATTTCTTAGGAGTAGGCTAGCTTCATTGCCTTACCCCATTCCCTGGCCTACTGGCATGCATCGAAAATATTATCAATTTTTTGGTTTCCTCATGATAGAATTGAAATATTACGTTAAGGATATTAAAGAAGAATAAAAGCACTTGCTACATGGAAATGTTAGTTCAAAAATTTGGAGCGCTTTTTAAGATAATGTTTAAGCTTACTGTAAATGCGAAGTTTTAAGCTCATGTACTCAGAAAACGTTTGAGTTTTCGAGAATCTTCATTCTAAGTCATTTGAAGCACATTGTCACAAATGCAATAATATATATAAATCATTGGATATGTGTATATTAACGTCATAATAGGTATTTTAAAATTATACATTTGGTTAATTCTTGAAGAAAAAACAAAAGAATACAAAAAAAGTGTCATCTTAAACAGAGTATTTAGTACAATTCGTAAACAACTTTTTTAATTTGGAGCCGTGTTTTGAGGAAATGGCGTGTGAGCGTTCTGAAAAATGCGGATTTTTGAGCTCTCTTTAAATGAAAACTTGCAATTTTTCGAGAGACTTCATTTGAAGTACATGTACTCATAATGAAATAATGTGAACAAATCGCCGCTAATGTGAATATTAAAGTAATAAAAACAACATTTTTGTAATTTTTTAAAAACAAAATAATAAAACAATATGACGTTAATATCGTCTGATGCAATACATTTACCACAATCTCTACCAAATTTTAAAGAAAAAAATTTGGAGCCGTTTTCGAGAAAACCATGTGTTCGTTATTTTTTAATATTGCACATCTTACAAACAATATTGCGTGAAATCTAATAAAATTTTCAAAAAAGTGTACTTGACCTTAATGAAAGAACTAATTATGGAGAAAAAATAAAACTTGTAAAGTATCCTCGCTCCTTGTAAAGCATCCCCAAATTTTAAAGAATGTGTTTCAAAATCGCAAAGCTTTAGAGTCGAGGTAGATCGAGCGGAGAATATCCATTTTGGAAGGAATCCTACGTAAATTTAAGTACTAATTCACAGACGGACGAATATTTTGAAAACAAACATTTTTTTCGCTAACAAAGACCCACAATTTCTGAAATCTTGACTACATAAGGTGTAAGAGGGAGTAATTTAGTACATATTAGTACAGGATTTATCTAATTTTTCTGTGTCAGGGCCCCACAATAAGTTTTTTTGTCGAAAAATCGCCGTTTGTGCCGCGACGTTACATAATATTACTCCGTATATTGCACGATATACTCCGTATTTACGTACGTATACAAGAAAGTAAAAAAGGGAACAAACTAAGCGAAATAAATATTTCTCTGAATAATGAGATTACTTTACGTACCAAGTTTCTAAAAACTCTTGTAACATTCTAACATTTGTCCTCAAATGTAAACGCGTATTATGGGGAAACTAAAGCAGATTCTGAAGAAACGCTAAATATAACATCCTCTAGGCTTGACTTAAGTAATAGAAGATTCAGACTATGATGAATATTAATCTAGTGTTTGTTTAACAGTTACAGGGTACAAATGTGACAGGATAGTCATGTTTCTTTGCACTTTCGCAAGAGTTCAAAGTTAAATTTTCATAATAAAAGATAATTGTTTTTCGGTAACTGTTTTATGAATTAGCGACAGTTACTCTTTCGCATATAAAAAAATTGAGTTTGTGAATTAAAATTTAAGGACACTGTCTGAGGAGAAATATTGGTGAATTGGTCACGGGGGTAAAGTTCAAATAGTTGCTGGAGTTGCGAATACTGTTGGAGTTGGCCGAAAGGGGAAGGTGGTGAAGGGGAGAGAAGTAGTCTGGGCCGGGTTATGAGCGAGAGAACATCGCATCATCAGGAGGAAGACTAAAATTATGGTGCGTACATCTTTATGATTTCACGAAAACTACTATTGCCAGTTTCAAACTGCAACTATTTTTAAGTTAACAGAAAATGGTGAATTGTTCTTTCATTTCTCCATTTCTCAAGGTTGTAGTAGGCGAGAGCCATTTTCAATTTTTTTATCTATAGATTTACCGATGATTAAGTTAATGTTCTGTTAAGCTACAATCAGAGGCCATCCTTCAAGGGAAGACAGGGAGCCAGTGCTCTCCCAGTATTAAACACGCTCGTTGTTCTTATTAACAAGACTTTTTAGCACTTGCATTCGCAGTTCAATTTGAGGCTCCCTGAATGTTTAAAGTTTGGCGCGTTGTCATGCGCTACGCCCGTGCAAATGTCGCTTAAATTCATTTCTTTACCTGAACACTCGTTTGGTTGCTTTCCTGTCGTGAATAAATGCTAGTAATGAAATATTTTAGTAGACGTCGTTAGGTCATTGGTAAAGTAATGTGTAAGCCGTAAGGTAAACTAATCTGTTGTTTGAAACTGGATGACCATCATTGTCTCCGTGATTAATACGTTATTATTAGCCTTGCAGAAAACAAAAGCATCACATTGTTTCAAAAACAAGATTTATTGTGAATTCGTAGAATTTGTCGTTTTGTATGAATGTGTGTCATATTACTTACCAGATCATTAAATTGAAGTTGGTAATGGAAACTTAATGTTATTAGAAAATAATTGTATTTCTGCCAAATTGGTAGGGACTTTCCTTTAGTCTTTGTAAAGTTAGTAAACGAGCCACGCCGTGCCCAACCTTGGATCGTGAAATGTTGATGTGTGGGAATTGAATTTCGAATCCAGCATTGTGTAAACTTTCTTGAATCATTCTAGGATTTTTTTAAACGTATGAATAGTGGAAAGCTTAACGGAAAATTATACTTGCATTTATTTTATTGCACACGAGATCTTTGCTGGCGTTTAATTTGGCATTCTCTTTTCATGTCTCCGCGAAGGAATGAAAAAGTGAAGAAATGGTTACCTTTAATTAAAATTGTGTTTTGGGCATCCGTATCGTTTCTCTTATTTTTTACCGCTTTCTAAAGGCTGCAAGGGCGTAATTTTTCAAGCCCTTCTGAAAAGATATAAGTCAAAGTAAAGGTCCTTGCTACAGTTCAAAGTAAAATTTTGACACAAAACAGAAATCAGAATGTGGATAACCGACACTTAAAAAAATGTAGAGTAAAACATAAACATCTTTGGCCGCCATTACTTGCCTTCGCTCATGTTACAAGCGATCAGTAAACTGTCAGTTTTTGAGATGTCACAGTCATTGTGCGCAGACGATATTTCCGTTAGTCTTAAAAAAATCTGAGGCATCAACCAAGTCAGGGTCCTTAGCAGTGTCATTTACAATTATAATGGATTTAAGCATTCACTTTTCTTTGTGGTTTCCTCTCCTTACGATCTCAAACTCCATTGCAAGTCGGTTTGTGAACTTTCTTCATCGTGTGACTGAAATGTGAAGATTTTACCCAGGGAGCGAAGACATTGTTCAAGACAACTCGTCAATATTAGCACAAGAGATACACCCGGGAGAGTGACTCTTCCGTGAGTAATGCTCGCCCGGGACAGGAGGTGGGTGGGAGGAAAGCCGTGGTCTCAGTGGCCATGTTTGCTTTGGTCCTTTCCGCTGATAATTCATTATTTAAACGACAGAGAACAAAATAGATTGCAATGGATCTCGAATAAGTGATAATTATAACTGTAATAAAGTTTCTTCTCTTCTCTTGTGATCAGATGGAATTTGTAGTCCATTGCCAAACCATATTGAAATATTCGCAATTAATTATAATTGAGGAATATAATTGATATGAAAAGATAAAACAGCATAGTTATTGAATATTGTTCGCCATTGTGATTTAGTGTGATTGAAGTAATATTTACAACTTCTCATTTATTAAATGTGAACAATATGAAGCAAACGAGATTTTAATGCATATTTATGGTTGTCACGTAAACATTTCGTTTTAAGGGAACCTCCACTATAAGCTACTATGAACTAAATATTGTGCTGGAATATAGCTTGAGAAATTTGTTTTAGTTGCGTACATGATTTTGTTAAAAGACTTTTTGCGAGCGATAGTAAAAAGAGTATAATATGTGGCTCCACTAGGACTTTTAAAGGGGGGATCAAGGTCCATTGATCAAACTTCGTGTTGCTTATTTTTCATATATGCTGGATTTAAAATTTATTTGATTTGAATTTATTTATTACGTACTAAGTGTAACTTGACAAAAATTATGGAACAAAATCAATCTTCTATAATCAACATTATGAAAAGTAGAACAATTTCATTTCTTTAAAATTGATTTTTTTAAATTTCAACATTTCTTTTATTATCAATGATAGGTTCTCAAACTGGGCCTGCGAACAAATTTTTAGGCACCCTGAAAGTATTTATAAGCATCCTGAAGGAGCCTAAAGGGGTGATATTTTGCGAATGTTGCCACGTCCCAGAAAGGAATCGAATTATGCGCAGATGATCTTCTCTCCCATAGGTCACACACAGTTTTTACTGTGTTTTTTTTTCTAAATAAATGTAAATTTAGTTTTTCTGTAAATTATGGGGCATTGCGTCCTTCGAATCCCACCGCTGTATCGAAGATGGGGTCCACTGTATCCCGCCCGCGGAGGCATCTGCCATTCCTGTGCCTGGGAGCAGGACGCTCGACCTTCCCTCCTTGCTCCATTTATCTGCTTTTTAATCTAATGTATTATGGCGTATGTTCTGCGTGACAAATCTGAATGTCATAATGAATTGAGTACCTGGCAGTACTTTCACAATTCAGCGTTTGAAGCTTTTCCCTAATCCCCGACGAAGTACATCCCTAGCGCGCGCTGCAGCCAAGTCCATTTCATCCGTCTACTTTCAAAGATCTCGAGTTCCGAGACATGCGATTGCCTGGGCAAAGCGCACGGAGCAAGAGTGATTCCCATCCCCTGCCAACTGTCACTGAAACTGCGGAACGAAATTGCGCACCGTGAAAACTAAGAATTGTAGCGCAAGATGTTCCAATAGCACCTTATTTTATTGCAATCCCGGTCAGTTTTTAATTTTTTTGTTGCCTATATAGGTGTCACATCCGAAAAATCTTTTTTGGTTGAAATCGTAAAATGTACTATGATTTTTAAAAATGCCTGCTTTATGTCTTGCTTCATTTACTCAAACTATGCGCTACAACCTCGAATTCGCAGGAAATTGTTAGAGATTCAATTGAGATATTGAATTACTTTCGTAGCAATAGAAAATGAATATATTTGTAAATATGTCACCTGTTGCGGAGGGGTCTCAAGTCCCCAACCGTGTTGGATACCCACTGCGTATGATAATCCTAAGGTGATCGGGTAAAGACAGTTGAGTAATAAAAGAATGTTTCAGTACAAGAAATTGTTTATTTTCATCGATGCTTATGAAATAATGTAATGATAGCCATAAACACTTGTGGTTCTATGACTTGGTCTTTCTCCGGGCGGCAACCGCGGTGGGCTGCGGTGCGGCCCGGCGGCGCAGGCGGAGGGGCGGGGAGGGCGACGGTCTCGCCCACGCCTTCGCTTCTTGTCGCGCTTCGGAGCGGCCCCTGGATGCTCTTAGGCTTCGCTTGTCTCCCACGTTTCGCATTTTTAGGACAAGACGCAGTTAATTAGGGTCATTATTTTTATCATGTGACAATTCTTTGGTAAATATGCGCTATATCATTTCTCTCCGTTTTGGAAACTGTTTTTTGAATATTTTATTCGCGTTCATGAAGTTGAATCGTAGCGCGGGGTGGGAGACAGTTCCGTATCAGCATTGATTAAGAGACTCGAAGTTCGGTGGTTGTCAAAACTGACAATTAATTCTTTTTTCTTACTAAAGGATACAGTAGTTTCCATCGTATTAAGAAACTGAAATCAGAAACTTCACACAAGCATCATGGGTAGTGATAGAGATTCGGGAACAACTTTTGTTTTCGTATCCAAGGAGATTCATTGATGATTAGTTAGACGGCTTAGGTGTAGTCACCTCTTAGAAAATATCGAAACTATTAGTTTCATGAAAAGTACTGCGCGGGGCTGCAGTATCACCTAAGCAGATCAGGGAGTAACAATTTTGATAAAAATCTACTGGTTAGTTGCTAGTATTCGTCAGTGACAGAAGTTTTGAAAAAAGAATAATTCTTTACCAAGAACCCCAGAAATCTTGATTTGAGACTGCACTACGTGTACAAGGAAGTAATTAACTACACAGGGGGCAATAGCAAGAAAAAATATACTTTTTTGGTATTAGGGTCTGAAAAGTAATTATTTTTTACTGAACGTTATTGTTTGTTATGATCTTCGCTACGGATAACTTGCTTGGATTCACAATTGAGGTCTTAGCATCATGCCTGGATCGAGGGCATTATGGCTACGGGAGAAATCTAAAAGCAGTTGAATATGTTCTCTTATGGGATATATGAAAAGACTAGAAGAATTAAGTTAATGTATAGCAGTTTAGTAAATAAATAAACCTAAAAGTAAGGGAAAAAACCTAAAAGTAAGGAAAAAAGTATTGCATGTACCACAGACGTTAACAGGTTCTAATGATCTTGTGTTACACGAGGCTCTCGGTCTTTTTGTCGCTGCTGATTATTAGAACCCTTATCCTTGGTGCATAAATAACTATTTTCTGTCAGTAAATCGCCAACTTTCCTGCAGCATTGCATCGCTTTTTCTTTACCTACAGTATAAAAGATAGTAAGATGGTTTTTCAGCGATGCATTAACATGAATATTTTAATTTTGAACATCAATGTTTTAATTTTAAACTCACATGTTTCGAAACGTTGATATTTTGTCGACAATGTTGCATTACTCGAGTGCAGTTGAAATACATTTTCTGGATGTCACATGTTGTGGGCGTGAATACATCTCGCATCCAAATTGTCTGGCCACAGAACGCGTTTATATTGACTCTATAAAGTAGGAATGGGAAATATCGCACGTGTTTCTGAAGCGATAAAAGGGCCCGAATTCGGGTAGACCTGTTGAGGGTTGCCAGTTTGTAACTCTAAATCAAAGTTCGTGTATTAACATTGTTCAAAAACGAAGTTTGTAATAATAATTTTCGATTACTCTGTATGTTACAGACTTAGTTCGGTTACTATTGCTTGTCTGTTTTATTTATTTTGTCTTCGACAAATAATTACCAGAACCTTCATGTAAGTTATCCACTAAAAACAATATTTATTGAATGATTCATGGGGCCAAGTTCGATTTCCGAGTGCCTTTTTCTGAAAATGGATGGAGAGTGTATTTGTGCTTCGAGGGGATACTGCAAGAAGTGACAATGGGAAAGCCAGAATGTATTTGACGTGATATTCGTGTGCATGAACATTTCCCAATGTCTCGAATGTTATAAGGATGGATAAGGATTTGTGCTCGTTTCGTTGTTGCATCCCCTTGGAAACGGGCTTGCTGAAGCCTTTTCGAAAGCGAGTGGCGCCAAAACAGCACGTAGATTTTCGCGCAAATTTCGCAAAAATTACTCAAATTCTGGAAAAATTGTATCGTTTTTTCAAATCTTAGACTGCTCTTAATAAATAAAACTGCGCTTATCTACTTGTTCGTTACTAGGACCCTTTAATAAGAGATTTTCTGCCGAAAATTCGCCTTTTCTTCGTGCACCATTACACAACTTTCTCTCTACTCCGTAGCGAGAAAATAATTGATATTTCCATGCACTATGTTGTCAGATTTACGTACCGATTTATAATAAAATAAACAGGATTGGTACTCTAACATTTTCACTCGTGCAAATTTTCTTAATTTGCCTAATAATTCTGTAGAAATAAAGTGCAAATAAACTCATTTATTAAAAAATTGTCAGACAAAAACGTATTCGTAAAGATGATAAAATGTTCCCTGGTATCAAATGACAATGAGTAGTTAAAGTATGACTAACATTACATAAACTAACTAAAATAAGATTCTTGAAAGTTCTCTTAAACTCCTTTTGCCACCAATACTCCTGCTGCCAAAAACGCAAAATACCAGTTGTTTTTTTAGATGTTTTTTCGATTGCTGTGCTGTGCTTAAAAAATGTAAACTATTTTTATTTTCTGTGCTAAAAAAATTAAAACTATTTTCACTTTCTTTCGCCGTTAAACCACTTCTGACAATAGACTTCGAAAATGATGTAATTTAGTTAGAAGTTACCTAACTTTTAAAGCGTTATAATATTTTGTATATCTTTCGTTAAGGGAAGTTGATATTTTCTAAGCAACCTTCGATACCAAACCCCGTAAGTGTGCTGGTGCGGGATAGATTATTTCTTCTCTTTCCAACACCCAAAAGATTTCAAAAGAAAAATAGAAGTTTGCAGATTATGATGTGCGAAACAGAATATTGCAGCACGTTATAATTGCGCGTAACCCGCAACCAGTTTTTTTGTGTTCTAAGGGACCCACGTTTTGTGGGGCTAGGTTAGTTCTGACAAATAACGTGTAGGGCCACATGGATAAATGAGGGATAGTTGGGGGCGAGGTGAAGGATAGGAGGGTGCGTGACATGCAGGGAAATGGAGACATGTTGAACCCGGACTTACAAGAATTATTTTTTTGTTGGCCGTAGTTAAAAAAATAAAAACTATGAAATCTGTATTTGTTTCAGACTAGAGAATTTTCTTTTTCCTTAGATAAGTATTTATTCTTGTATACGTGTAAATAAGTAATCACAATCTGGACCTGCGCGGAAGCTCTGCAATTCGAACGTCATCTCCCGAAGTGGTATCAGAGAGGATAAGCTCGGGATGTTACGAGGGAAGGCAATCAAATTCTGCTGGGCTTCGAGATTATAATTCACAAAAAGGCATGCAAAACAGATTATTGCCCTTCAATTTTATCGTGAAAGTGTATTCCAGTATTTTTCCTTCAATTTAAGTTTTTTTTTATTTTTATTTATAACAAAAAAATTACAATCTATTTTTTTACAAAATAATAAGTAAATATGTTGTAGAATCATTCTGACATTGATTGATTTCTAGTGAAGGTATCCCATCGGTACTCTTCCTCTAGCTTCTTCATATATAAAAAAAGCAAGTATTAATTTTGGGTCTGTTCTGCAAGTGGGATAGTTTAGTAGGCTGAGGGTAATGTTTTAGTTATTTGTTGAGAATCTATATGGGAGTTGTAGGGGTGAGGTTCTGGTTAGTCGATGGATGTCTTGCACTATTGTTTAGGATGTTGAGGGCTAGTGGTTTGGATGGTTTTCAAGGCGCTGGAGATAGTTTCAGCTGATAAATTCTATTCTTTCAAGACAGTGGGCATTTTTAAGTCCTTGTGCAGTGCTGCATTTGTGATGATACCATGGTGCTTGCCGCGATCTTCCTTAAGGTCTTGGATTGAAATCTCTGGATGATAGGAGATTACTGCTTGCTTGCTGTGCCCCAGATTTGGATGCCGTAGTCATATGATATGATGCTTTATATATCAACAGTTTATTTCCGTGATAGTTTTGAGTGGTATCCTAGTATCCAGTATAGTTTTCTTATTTAAAGTTGAAGTGTTTTTTTTTGGCTAAGATGTGATGCTTCCACGTTAGCCGTTTGTGCTAGATGTATTCAAGTATTGTTACACTTTCATCCTGTACTATTGGATTGTTGTTGATGTGGACGGTAGGCATTTGTTTTTTTCTCAGGTAAAGGTTATATGGACTGATTTATTTTTCGTTGATTTTTATTTTCCATTTTTTGGCCAATTTCAATCATTATGAGATGTTTCTTGTAATGTTTGATCGACATTAGGGTGTCATCCGAAGCTAGTATGCGCGTATCATCTCAAAAGTGGCTATGATTGTTTTAATCTGATTTGGTATATCAGTAGTATAGAGCTGGTATAGGATAGGGCGAGTACACTACTTGTGGTACTCCGGCCTTGATTGGATGGAATTCAGATAATCTATTTTGATATTTGATTTGGAAGGTGCGTGGGTAGAAAAGATCTGAAGATGTTGAAGAAGGGAACGGTAGAAAATTCTTGACTTTAAATAAGAGTCCATCGTGCCAGACTTTGTCAAAGGCTTGGGCAAATGTCTACAAAGGCGCTGACAGTATTTCTTTTCTTGGAAGCAATTCTCATGTAGTTGGTGATTCTATTAACTTGTTCGACGGTAGAATGCTGTTGTCGAAAAACCAAAGTGATGATCAGGGACTAGGTTATTGGTTGCTATGTGAGGACGTATTCTTGATAGAAGAAGTTTCTCATATACTTTGGATAGAATAGGAAGTATACTGATGGGACGGTGGGGAGGGTTCATGTGGTTTCCCAGGCTTGAGAAAAACTTTAATTTGGGCTACTTTCCATTGCTGCGGGTAGTGCCCTGTTCTTATAATACTGTTGAACAATGCAGTAATTATAGGTCTTGCCTTTTCGTGTAGTTCTTTGAGAAGAAGGTGTTGTGATTAAGTCATAGCAGGAGCTTTTTTGTTTGATAAGGATTTTCTGGTTTTGGTAATTTCTCTGGAGTGAAGTGGCGGATTGGACAGAGTCATTTGGTTTGGGGAGTTTAGATAATCTCTGATTTGTTGCTCATTTGCTTCAATTTAAGTGTACTTTGATCTCGGCTACTTCCCACTTCACTCGTTAGTGGAGTGGGGGTACCCAAAATAACTAAATTTGCCAAACTGTTAAAGATAGTTCAAACTACTCTTCGATTGTAGAATACTGCCTATGAACTTATTCTTGGTCCAACATGCCCTCCTTCATTTCTCTACAAGTTCTCAATCTATCCTTCACCTGTTCCTGAATTGTCCCCACATGTTATGCACGATTATAATGTATTGCAATAACCTCTTTTGTATGCCATCATCTGCATAGTTCTAAAGCTCCCTTACAAAAATGTTATTTTAATGTTAGAGTCATAGGTTACAACTTCAAATGTCTTCTTCCACATGCAATGACGACTCCGCTGAAAATTACAGTGTGGTTTTGAAAAGAAAATAGTAAACTACAAGTAGCATTTTGTATCTGTTTTGATGGATTTTCATTGCGTGATGTTTCCAGACTCATCAACGGCTAAGGTCGTTAGCTCTGTAATTGCACGTGATTTACCGATTAATAGAGACAAATGATCTTCACCGCTGCATGGTGAGATCCGGCGCCGACCTGCACGTCGGCTTGCGAGTTTTTTTTCTCGACCAGGCTTCATCTCCCATCGGCGAGGCCATCGCCCTCCCAGCCAGGGCGAGCTCTAAGCTCACGCATTTAAGTGTAGTGCCTGTTAGTAAAGGGTGAGGAAGGGAAAATCGCGCACTGTCCGTCTTATTTGTTAGTTTATTGCTCCGACATTTGCCTGGTGTTGATCGGAGAAACCACGGAAAATACCAATAAGAGTAGCCGGACTCTAGAATTCTCCTCTAGACAGTGGCTGGATTCGACCTAAAGTATATTTTGCAGATAAGACGATGGATGAATCAGAAGGAAAGACTCCAGAAATGCGAGGTTGTCTTCTATGACAGATAAAAAATCTCATATACATTATCTCATGTTCCTGTTCTACATCCTTACTTTCGATGGTGAGAAGTTATGGGTCTCACACCGAATCGATTTTCTGAACGACGTTTCTGAACTGCGTACGCGAGAAAGAAAGAACAAACCTATGATGTGTAGTAGGTTTGCAAATCCCTTTCATAGATTTACCTTTATGTAAAGTCATCCGTCGATAAGTTGGCGTTTTTGACATTCTCATCCTAATTTAAATGATGGAGATAGGAAGGAATGTAGGTGAATAATTCGCCTTTTGAAGTTGGTAATTTTGGCAAAGTATATTTGCGATAACGGAAGTCTTTAGAGAAAACTTTTCAATGCATAAAATATTTATATTTGTAGAGAAAAATCTCCCTAGACAAGAGATTAAATTTCTACGAGTATGTAAATTTTAATTGACGTGAAAGTTAATTTACTTACTAGTGGTTTCCATTTCCAGGTATGTTTTGTTTTTAGATTTACATACTACTCATTTTACGTGTTCAAAAATGTAAATCAAGAGAAAGGAAGAGACCATATTTTGCTTCAGGACTATCCTCCTCGGGATAATAAAAATGTCATATTGCGTAATTTTTTAAGATTCTCAATGGTAAATGGAAAAAACTGAATTTGCAACGTGAGATATTAAGTGTTCCAAATATTTGAAAATGTTGAGGTGAAGTCAAATTGTCAATACCGTAATAATTATTATTGTGCATACACTTAAATAATGAATTCTTTTGACTTCTCATCCCTCCTCGTATCTTGCTAATTTGCGTTTGCATTGAATGTGCTTATGCATACAAGAGATAAAGTCGGTAACGGCGCTATGCTGTCCGCACCTTCGGTCGTAATCATTTTAGAGAGTCATGTTATGTTTTTTTGTCTGATCGCTTGATTAACAGTTAACTTTTTGTCAATTGCCTATAGTTCATACGGCGATTGCACCTTGATTATTAAGTGATATGCGTGATAGCTCTGAAACTAATTTTGTTGTCTTTGCTTTGTAACATATGCCCTTTTGAGTGTTGGAGACTGAAATATAAACTTCGTGTTGTAAAGCTCGGATAAAGAGCTGCATCACAATCTTGAAGTACAATTTGATAAGAATGGAATGAATAACTGATTGAGAATGTATTAGCTTTTCATGTCTTGATGCCTTGAAGGAAATAAATGACAGAAGGGCGGCACTAGACGTTTGCACGCGGGCACTAGACGTTTATTGCATATATCGCATGCGCATCCAGGCACTGGCCTCAGAGCTTCAGACTGTTTCACAAGCCCACTGTTGGACCAACAGTATCACTATAAATAAACAAACAAAGAATCGAGATGATGTTTCGGGGAAGTCGGAAATCTGGCGTGGAACCAGCAGATTCTTCGCGAAACATGGACAAAGAAAATGTGTTGGCAGAAAGAACTATTCGAATAAGGCAGTATTTTTTATTCTATAATATTGTTTAAAATTATGTTGTAATGTAGGCAGATGCGTTGCTGTCGCATTTAATGCAATAGAATAAAACGGATGTTACATGGATGAAGAATTTGATCTGATTGTGCACCATTGTGAACAAGTTTTTTGTAAGATTTGTTTTAAAAACAAGCCGCTTGTCAATAAAACTTGAAATGAAACATTTTCTTAGCAAATGCAGTCTGTAAGCAAATACTAAGTAAGAAAATCCAAAGTCCGACTGAACTGTGCCTCCGCCTCAAATTCTGTCAGCCTTCATGCAGCTCGTTGCATGAATTTGGTAAATGTATATTCCCGCCTGAGATATGGTATAAAATTCTGAGGAAACTCATCATGTAGTACTCTGACCTTTAAATTACAAAAGAAAATTATTCGAATAATGAAAAAATGGCAACCGCGTTACCCTTGCAAGCCTCTCTTCATTGAGCTTGGAATCTTACCACTGCCTTGCCTATATATTTACGAATCTGTAATATGTGTCAAAAGTGACTTACTTAACGGTGGGAACATATTTTCATGCAATACTGATATTTATAATTACACCACACGCTGTAAAAATAACGTTCATAAAGTGTCAATATCTACAGCTCACTATTAGAAATCCACATACAATACATGTACATTACTTTACAACGCATTGCCAGATGACATTGAACAATTGAAGTCGGTTCACAAATTTAAGTTAAAAGTAAAATATTTTCTGCTTCACAACTGTTTCTATACAATTAGATACTATTCGGATTATCAAAAAGAAGAATAATGGTTATTTTAATGATACAGTGAACAGTATTTTAATGAATTAGTTTACATTTGTGTGTATATTTTTTGTAAAAGACTTGAATTGAATTGAAGAGCCATTTTACGTGGCGAGATTGGGTCAATGACCCCAGTCTCGATCAGGTTTTAGTCCACTTTCCCTGAGCCGTTGAGCAAATGCTGAAATGACCCCTTGTTTTGCTTCTGAGTGTAAATGTAGCTTCACTCTGCGCACATTTTGTTGAACTCTCCTTTTGCTTGTAATGGTAGGAATAGAGGTAAGGGCGAGTTACTCTTTTGTTAGTAGTGCAGAAAAATTGCAATTCGTTTACCGATGCAAATACGTTTTCTATAAATCGGAAACGAAAATATCAATTTTTCAAAATATTGCGAATCTTGCGATTTTTAAAACTTATTTATGTTATACTTTTACTCATATTTCAACTATTTATAATTAAAAATGACGGGAAGGGATTCTGGAACTCAAAAAAACGTGCGCAGATAATCTTCTCCCCCATACGTCACATACAGTTTTTACTGTTGTATTTGACTAAATACAAAGTGGAAAAGGGAGGTCTGAACGAGCGTCCCTTTAGCAAGTGCATGGTCAGTACTTGGAACAGGCAACGGTGCACTTGTGTACCAGCCGACCCAGAACCGGTTATGGGCACACTCCATGCACCCCGACACATATTGAACCTGACAGCTTGCGGTAAATGCAGGGAGCAAACGTCAGGTTGTGCTTTGTGTTGCTCTTTGCAGGAAGAGAGCCAGACGGTACCGGATCCTTCGGCCCCTATGTGGTTGCTACATTTATGAATAGAAAGAAAACGTGTAAACTTCTGCCGCTGGTTTTTGTTATTTCGGTAAAATTAAATTGAAAATATTTACAATTTATTGCACGGGCAACTCTTAAGAAAGAATCATTTCCTCAAAACGAATTTACAGACATGTTTTTATCAAAATAACTATTCTTCAAGGTGATAAATTATTTGTGAATTTATTCTAATACCATTTACAATGAACTCAGGATGAAACTTTGTGATATCTAATGTTGGCAAAAAGGTTAAAATTCAGGTGATTATGGTGAAAAAATATATTATTTACTTGTAATATTAATAATTATCGTCTATGTGTATTAATTTCAAACTAAATGAAATACCAAATTCAAAGCTATGTATCTGTTACAACTAAAATCCGAACACGGCTAATTTCTGAATTATCCGGTTAATTTTCACATTATCTAACATGTGTAGATGAAGTCCGAAGTAGATCAGCTTCGAAATGTACTTGGGAATCAAATTGGGAGAAGGTGGCATTAGCCAAAATGAGATGACTAGATTAGGTGAAACACGTCACATTGAGAAGCAGTAACGGGTAACGGGTAGATAACATTTTAAAATATGAAGGGGAAGTGGATAAATTGTAATAGTGGTTTGGCAAGAGATAATTAACATTTTAATGGATATACAAGTTATTAGATAATATGTGGATTTTATGTAATATCAAACGTTCGTGAATTCATTTCTTGTTTATGCTGAAACATTTTTTTTTTTCACGGTATGACAAGCATTGACCAATAATTCCCATTGTGATTGGTAGAGTGATTGCTGCACGTGGGAAGTCGCAGTGCGCTGCTTCCGACGCCCCCTTGTCAAACCCACGATATTTTAGCCCTATCGATGCGCGAGGAAAAGTTGTTGAACTAGTCATGAAGTGACGATTTCGTCTCGGTGAGTTTTAATCAGGTTCCGGGCGCCTGGCCATTAGCGATATGAGAATGTTGAGACACGTGACTGATCTCTCCGTGGATTGCCAGGACACAGCCTGTTTAGTTTCGATGGATTTATCTTTCTCTCTGCCACGTGACATTGCATTTTCAAGAATCAGTTTCGGGCTCAGGAATGTACATTAAACATGATCTTACATCTGAGCCAATATAAGGAAGTTCCGAAATAACTTCTAACAAAGCATATCGACGTTTCTCCTACTTTTGTTTTGTCGTGATCCATTGCAGAATGCTCTGATTACAATGTTCATAATATTAAAGCACATAATACAATAATATTTTGTGTAAACACAGAATATGAATTCAAAGGCTTGTTTTCCTTTTGTATTGGAAGTTTTGCATCTGTGGAGACCATCTGTGCCACGAGCTTATGTGTCAGAAATGTTAATATTTTTAAAAGGGTTTTTCTTTTTCAGTTGTTTTCATTTTACTTCTGATGTGCAGGAATCAATTGCGACCTTGGAAAGAGAAGTAGAAGACAATCGTATGTCTTCCTAATTCTAGGTATTCGACGCGTTGCTTAAAATCTCCAGAAACGTCATACAAAAACAGTTACACATATTAAACGATAGCGAAAAACATTGGTAATTAACATGATAACTGAATTCTGCAAAGTATCACATTTTATACGTAACAAAAAAGTAGTGTCTGCTGATGTGTTGTACAAAAAGGTAGTGTCTGTGAATACCACCAACGCCTAAACCGTAGGTAGGATTTTTTCCGCATTGAAGAAACCCCTGCCCATCTGGTTCGAGTCTTCGCTTTGATATTTTAAAAAACTCTTTAAAATTTGGGGGCTACTTCACATTAAGCCTCCCAGATATTTTCCAAATTTTCTGAAAAACGGCTCCAAATTTTTTCTTTAAATTTCGTGAACGAACATAGGAAAATACACAAAATTTGGCATGGGTCCGATTTTCACGGTTAACTCTGAATTTTCGAAAATTTCATAAGTTTGAATTTTGTCCGCCATCTTCGTACAACTACAAAATTGAAGATAGACATTTTTCCTTCCAATGAAATTTGTTGCTCATAATCATTCTTTCAATATCTTTTTGTTGACATTTTAGTAGTTTTTCCGCAATATTTCGTGCTATATTTGCAATTGTAAAAAATTACAAAAACAATATTTTTTCAAAAGGGCTCTAAACTTTTGATAGTGATCGTGCTAAATGCGCTCTATGAGGCAACATAAACGCCATATTGCTTTATTCTTTTGTTTTCTCAAATTGCAAAATTTTTTTTTACTTGTCTCTCACATCGTTAATATTTACATTAGTGCCAATTGGTTCTCATTACCGTATTTAATAGTATATGTGCTTTAAATAATGTCAGATTAAATTCTTCGGAAACCCAAGTGAAGTTTTCTGTGAAACTAGGTGAGGTAGTTCAGGGCATCTACTATCACTGCAGTACCTCTGACCGGGAGGTTCTAGGTTCGAGACGACGGTGGCGGGATTTCCGACACTTGCTTGGTCGAATTCATCTGCTGTCTGGATAATTCTAGCGGTCAACTATTCTGATCGGTAGTTTCCGTAGTTTCTCCGATCAGTACCAGGCGAATGCCGGAACAGAACCCTAACAATTCCCCAAGGCGAAAGAGTTTTCCCGGCTGGGGCGGGAAAATGCCCCACGTATGGAAGATACCTGGTGGAGGGGGGGGGTTACCGGGGTCTTGCCATCCGACAGGGGAAAATCACCGCCACCTCCCGAGGAAGACTTTAACCACACTTCCGGGACTAATCTTAACCGCTTACGCGTCCAGAATCAATTAATCATATTTACGGCAATAAAGTATTTTTTATATAATGCTACGTTCTCTTGAGAGCGGCCACGTTCCCATCCCTCCCCCACGCTGACAATAGTCAGTTGGCGAAGAAGTGTTGGTGCTTTGGAGTGCCGGGCATTCATTCGCCGAGGCGTTGGTGCTGGCGTGTCAGCGCGGCCGAAGGCCTTGTAAGGCGCGCGGTGTGGCGCGGGCGGGCGCTGACTCAGGATGGGGCGGGGCGGGGGCAGGCCAGGCCAGGCGCGCGCGCGCTCGCAGCACGGTCCCGCCCCGCCCCGCCCCGCCCCGCCCCGCGGTCGCGGCCGTGCAGATAAGCGCGCGCGGTGCGGTTGGCACCCGGCACGACGATGCAGAACGCGAGCAGGCGGAAAACGAGAGCCGACGTACGCACGTTTGGGGTGAAGTGCTCCAAATGGGCGTCTCGTGATTTACTCCCGAACCGTAGTATTTCCCTGGGTTATCCACTCATTACCATTGTCTTACGATCGAGCGGGACTTGTTGACGAGTAAAATATCGCTTGCCAAGAATAGGTGGCGTACGTCAAAATTCATTACTTGAAGATACTTAATATCACTTCAGTGATGCACAGAAATATATACTTAAAACATGGAGGAACATCTGCCGTAATCAGTTCTTAAAGCAAGGCCTATAGATCCTTTCGTCTCATTTGCGCATTAAAAAGGATTCATGTAGGTACAATTTGCTGTACTTAACTTAAAAAAAAGGTTTTTTTTTGTTTCGCCACAAAGATTCTCAACGTGTGATATGTTTTTACTGAACACTGTTCTGACGTTATTAAATACTATTCGAAAGAAAGCTGCGTACCCTTTAATATTTCAACATGCACAATCTAATTTTGTTTAAATATTGCTGACGCCTCAGATCCGATTTAGTACGCAGCTTCGATGAACAATATCTAAGTTAGCGAACGCGTGCATGCCGGAACCAAACTGGTTCGGTAAACATCCAGTACCTTTGACTTCGATTCAATTAAAGGGAGACTCCACGATCACGACGTACATAATACAGAGCACTTCTTGTTCTCTGCCATAAAGACTACTCCCCGTATACTATATTAATATATATACATAATATTAAATTTACCATACTTATTATATAATTATATAGTAGATTCAGTCATAATTATTTAATACATAATGTATATATATATATAATTATTAAAATATATTTAGAATTATTTAGATATATAATATACTAATATATCTAGTTAACCTTATCAAATGATATATATATTTAGCCAACCACTATGCAACTCCCACCACACTTACCACCTCACAGTAGCAGATGACCGTAAGCGGGTTATCAAGATTTTGCTCGTGAAGCGAGCTTAAAAATCTAGGAGCAGATCTTCAGGGTTTGCGAAAGGTGTAACCCTTGACACAATAAAATCACACAAATTGCACACAAACGAGCGTATAATTTACCATAAACTTTTAGTTGCATAAGTTAATGACAAACCAAGAATCGAGAATCACACTTTTACAAAGAATAATCAAAACACAAATAGAAACCTTTACAATACACACTCATGTGAATGAACACATATAATTCACTTCAAAATTGATTCTCTGAAATAATTACCCTAAACTACACTGGGAATTCCCTTGGAGAATTAATTATATCTAAATTTGTGCTATTCTAATTACATTGCACGTGAAACCAAAAATTCAATTTACAATATCGTGCTTCAAAATATTACATGTAAAGAACAGAATGTGTGCAAATGCACTACTCTCATTTACAAGTTAACTGTGTCTGAAAGAGCAGAATAATAAGTGTCCTAAGTAGAATGTTTTTAGGCAGGCAATAGCGTATCAAAATGTCTCCTACTATAATATTGCAATTTGTTGCCACCCGTGTCCTCAAATTCTTAACACTTTCCTATACTAGTTTTTCCCTGCCGACGTGAACTTGACCTATTTTCCGCGCTCTGTTACCTCGTGGACTTCCCACTTTTGGCCGTGATGGTCGTGCGCTGGTCGCTGCGTTGATGCCGTTCGGTCCCAGCTTCTGCGTCGTAAAGAAACGGGATTCGCCTCTGCCGTCTGCGTTGCCGTCTTGCGTCCTCTTCCGTTCTTCCTCCCAGCTGTTCCGTCTTCTTCCTCGTGCACCTGGATCCTCGGCCTCTTCTTCCTCGTCTGCTACCGGCGCCTCTGACTACGCCCACGTTGCGAAAATGTCCCTTGCACTTTACCGAATACTCGTGCAAGTTCCTCGCTCGTTGCTACTTTTACTTTGCTAAGCCAGAACTTTTAATGTTTCTTTCACAACGGGTAACTTTTACTTCCCGTGTTATTAATTGAAGAAACACTACTTAATCTGCACTATCTCGCGGACGACTGACTAGAACGTCTGTTCGACGCCGAATACTCCTACCTAGTAGTCGTTGCAGCGGCAAACAATATCTAAACTAATGTTTAACGAAAGTGTTGACTCGCGATCGGTGGTAAAAGGGCTGCTTACTCAACGCGTGGGGGCAAGAAAAGAGAGCTTCCGCTTGCGGGTTTGCGTATTTATCGCGCGGCGCCTGGGGAAATTCTCAGTGGTGGGGCTGCTTCCCCTTCCTATTTTGTGCCAATTTTTGAGCAAAGTTTAAAAATATCATCGGTTCTTCAGTAAAGTACTAGCAAAAACAAAATACATGCTTCAAATTCAAAGGGCGATTAGGAATATCAATTTGGGAAATTCTTACCTACGATTTAGCCCTTAGTGTTGTTCAACGAAAAAGAGAAGATTTTAAAACACGAACATTTAAAAATAATTTGATTAAAATGAGAGATTTTTAGAAACGCTAGGCGCCAGATCATCCGTCTTTGTTAATGACTGGAGTGGGAAAAGCCATTGCCCGCAGAGGAAATTTCCGACCTAGTCATCGTAGCAACAGCGTTGTGAGCGAGATTATGGCGCAGAAAGAGGCGCAGATAGCCAGGGGTATTTCGAAGTCCAGAGATCACAAACTTGAAATTCATTATTTGGGCGGAATTTGCACTTGTGTGGCTCAGAGAAGAAATTTTTGTAAACATGCGCCTTTGCTTCCAAGGGTATTTAATGGAATGGTATTTCATAAACTTTAACGTATCATAAAGTTCATATTACAATTATTTTGAGTTTTATGTGGATCATCTATGGGGCCCTTTCTCGATAGATGGAGTATGTAGAATGTTGATCAGCAATATGTTCTTTATGTTTAGTGTACTTTACAATTTTAATTATCATTTCTTTATGTCAAGTTAAACTTACAAGGAAATAGTTTGAGTTGTAGTTTGTGTAATATTCCAAAAAGGACATTCATGCCATGAGACCAGCTGCACGATAGTGACTGAAAACACGTGGTCAAGAACGTGCACCCGTCGGCGTTCAGGACGAATGACTGTTAAGGGCGATTCCTATGTGGGGAACAAGATTTAACTTATAAGAAATGTATAACCAGAGTCATAATTGGAATTAAATAGATGTTGAATATTTTGAAATGTCTGTTTACATGTCATCTTGAACATGCGTGATTGGCGTTTGGAGGCGGCGTACGTCGAAGCGTTTGGTTGAGTCGCACTTCTACTTCGAAGTGCATCATTGTCTCGTGTACAGTGGATCGTGCTGGCAGGGCCCGGGGCGTTCTCGTTATCGGGGTGGGCGGCTCCACTGCCGCGCGGTCCAGCGCGCGTCCCCCCCCCCCCCCCCGGCACCGCCCGCACAACGGACATTTTGCTCGAAAAAGAATCGCTGTGCCGCATTCGTCGATCGGGCGAGCGCGAGCGCAGTCGAGGCGAGCGGCACGGCGGATCGTATGCGGCCATATGGCCCGCGCCGCGTGCGCCCGCTCCGCCCTTGCGTAACGCGCAGTAGGTCGCGAGCGCGCGCGGAGGCTGCTGCCCCCGAAGCGCCGCGCGGCGCCGGCGAAACGCGGTCGGGGCGGCCGCCAGGTGGCTCTCGTGGCGCGTGGGCGGTGCCGTAGCGAGGTGGTTGATAGAGGGGAAATGGAGAAAAGGTTCTGCGCTTTTAAAACGTGCGTGATTGTGTTCGTATTTGTTTTAATCGGAGCAGCTGGACAAGACAATTTTAATGGAAGAGAACGTTTCTTGCATGGAAATGTTCCTTAGAACCCGACAAACAAATTAAAGCAAAGTTCTTGGAGTTGTTATGTGAAGGGATTAACCGTGGGATCCGTAACGGAAGTGAAAGTTTGTCTGGACAAGATGCTGGCTAGCCCGGGATGTCGAAAGTGTTCCGCACACATGTCATTACATGTACATTCGATGCCTAATGAGCGGAAACTCGTTATGTCGAGTCTGAGAGGTGCGGTGATACTGGACAGTTGTCGAATACGAGGAGAATAATACAGGCGTTAGAGATTTAGACAAATAATGTTGCTATAAAACGCTCTCTGACTTACAGTTCGAAATAAAAATTCGTATTAAATATTGCGCTGGTCAGGGCCTACACAAACTTCGTTGATGTGTTGGCGTGTCAGAGCTCTCTCTCTCTGTTTTAGAACAAGCATTGAAACAAGCCTAGAAACAATGCAAACAAAAAGTTTTTAGTAGGATAGCAGGTAGATGAAAGATCTCTACCAGTCGACTTTAGTCTAGAGCCCAATGCAAGTCGGCGTCATTTCGTATCTTCGGCAATCCGGACGGTTTGTAGGTGACCGCAAGGATAAGAAATAGGGACCTGTCCTCTTGTATGCACCAGATAGCAGACGGTGCAAGCCACAGTTCTGATTTCAGATAACTTCGAATCAAGTTCATTGAAGATGTTTTCTAGCTGGGTATTTGTGGGAAATGTACGTTAATTTATGCTACGAATCGCGCTCATATTGGATTGAATTATCATTGCTTTTGGTATTCTACAGAACTGGTGCGAGACCGTTCTCAATGTTCAGCGAAACGAGAAACCGGTATGAGATCGTGACCTACATGCTTGTTCCGGGGGAGTGGTGGCAACTCGAATGCTTGCGATGGTCGGGGCGTACCAAGAGTAAATAACGCTTGTCCTAATCATCCACTGTAAATATCTGTAGAAACGACAGAATTGAAACTTGCGTGAAGACAGCCACTTCGAACCAGTTAAGCAGAAATATGGTAATTTAGGCACACCTGTTATTTTACCGGCCACTAGATAGTTTCCAAAGTGTTCGGGTGAAATTATCCTGAATATGAACAAAATTAGGAAAATTTGACATAATTTTATTCGGAATATCATGCTACATGCTGTACTATGCATCTCTAAAATTCTTTCGTTGATTCTCTAACTTGTTGCATTCACCATATAATAAGTTTTACTGTTTTGCATTCTAATTACGTAGTATAGAAAAACGTTATGTTGCTGTTTAAAGTGTAATATTGCTGCGAAAAACGTATTTACAGACGAAAACGTAATATTCTAGGTTCCTGATATCGAAAGGTGGATAATTGTTCCCAGATGTAGTCAATTACTTCCTCTTAACACATTGCTAGTCAGAATCCCCATTTGAGGGTCCGCCATTTGGTAACGCCAAATTGGCTTACTGGAAAACATGTCCGTCCTTCCATCTGTGAAAACTAGCGGCAAAAACTAGGCGAGATTTTCGCGGTCCCTTTAATTTTAAACTGATATTTTGATTTTGGGGGACCCTTCCAACATTTTCAAACTTTTCTCAAAAATTGAATATTGCAAAAGTTTAGTTTTTTATCGTTTTTCTATAACTACAATATGGAAAATAAAGAATTACTTATGAAATCTATTCTTCAAAATTATACCTTTAAGTTCATTAACAATTTTTAAAAATAAGCGTAAAATTTCCGTAATTTTGTATGAAATAAAGGTAATTTTAAAAACAAAATTTTCTCAACTGCTTCTCTATTTTTCATAAACTTTTTGATTGGATTAGGTAAATACACTGACTGAGGTGACACTGAAATGGCCTAAACATCATTTTGTTGGTTCGGACGCGAGATTTTGGTCTCTGGTAAAACTGGAATGAGTTTGTTTTGATAGCACCTCAGAATGCTTCTGAAAGTTGTGACTCTAAGACGTTTTAAGAAAATCCACCAAATAATTTATTTTGTTTAAAATAAATTTATAAAAAGCCACCAAAACCAGGATTCCGTTCATATTACTTATAGGGCAAAGTATTTTACTTCACATTTTTAGGTATCGGATCCACAAATGGTGTTTTTCTGTGGAAAAATTGGCACTTTCCTTGTGTGGTATACGTAACTTATTCATACTACCTGGTAGATAAGAGGAAGTATAAATTCCACTTTTTAACATGAAGAACGAGAAGAGACACTGGAATAAGGGGTATAATATCTATATTCCATTCGCAGTCGTCTCCTCGCACTTCATTGGTCGACACGTGCGGATAGTTGGAGGAGAAAGAAATACTTAATACGTTTTAAAGGGAAAAGTGGTAACACTTAAATTCTTCGGTTACATCCTAGTCGGCGGTAGCAGGGACAGTGGACGCCTAGTAGGATATTGGAATGCATACCTGCCACGGGTGCTACTAGACTTTGCTTCCATTGTTCTTGCACAACTTGTTGATATATCACTGACGTGTCAAACCTTTGAAATAGTACCTCAATTGTTACATTTCCTTCAAATCATTCAAATTCTTCCTTCGAGAAGAATTATGATAACTTTGGGAATGCCACGCATGTACACAGTGCTATGATCCAATAGTGTCATAATGAAATGGGGGTTTTCTTCGTTTTTTCAATATTTTGCTTTTGCCCTACTTCTATTTCTGAGACAACAGATCAAAATGTATTAAGGTCATTTATATTTAGATTGAAGCATATTTTCGATCTCTGAACACTCTGAACAAACATGAATAATAAGCCACATTAAAAGGTATAAAGTTGATTTGAAAAAATAAAATATATTCGAAAAATACACATTTTGGTGAGTTAATACATTTTTATCCGTTGCTTCTGATTTGAAGTTGTATCCGTGTAGTTCGTTTTGGGTTTCTGCGTTACACTAAATTTGGCCTTATTTTGCCGTATATTCCTTTATTATTGTTATTAGTTTTATGTTTACACATGGCTGGTTCTCAGGAATTTCTGGCTCTCAAATAACAACGGACTTTTCGCCAAGTGTGATATTTGCTATATATTTAAGAATGTTAATTAAGAATGTTCCGGATAATGCGGCAAGTATTTAAGATAAGACTTCTGCATTAATTTTAAAAGACTTGGAGGGATATGTAGTTTTTGAGTTTTTTTTTCTTTGAGGTGTTTTTGTATAAGTGAAGTGGTAGGCTTCCGCGGCCAGAGTCATGTGGGTGATTGGGCTGTCCTGGTGACGCCGCGTCGAAGGCTGAGTTGCCGACGTTTCGACCATCCTGTCGTGGTCTTCCTCCGTTCCTCATGCGTGCCCCACGCCATTGCACTGCCGAGGCGCAGGGGTCGGTCGGGGGAAGGGGAAGGGGAACATTGGCATTGCGACGCTGCAGCCGCGCCGCCGACGAGCGGAGGTTCGACTCCGCGCGGGGTCGATATGGCGGCGCGGCGCGGCGCGTCCGGCAGGGCAGGGCACATGGGGCATTTCGGGTGCCAGGTATTTTCCTTCCGGAGAGAATTTTCTTTGACAATTTTTGGGATTTTCCCCCAAATTTCCTTCCCGGTATTCTACTATTTTTCTCCACGGTCCGTTTGAATGAAATCTGCTTGTCTTTGCAAAATTAATCCCATATGTAGAGGTCAGAAACTGATATCGGTCAGTGAGACGTGAATCAGTGAAGTTGATACGAGGTGCTAGTTTCTCGCATTAGTGGATGGGACAATTAGCGGTACCCTTACCCGTGTGTCTCATTTGGAAAAGTTTGTAACCGACAAGTATTACGACCCGATTGCTCGAACCTCATGAGTATTTACGAACCATTTTACTAAAGATAAGTCAAATTATATGCAGTGTTTGACATCACTGTCAGAAATATATCACCTCTTTAAATTCATGAGACCTGAGTGTTGACCCGTTTTTACTCTTCCGGCCATTTTCCTTCACTTTCCAACGCAATGTAGAAGGTAATGTTCCTTGAACGTATTTCCAGTAGTAACCACCCAGTGGATACTGATCGCTAAATCAGCTTACGCCTTTCAGAAAAATAGTGCTCCTAACCATGCATTCTCCCTATACCATTTTGCTGACTCGTACGTAAATTTTCGCCACGAGTGATTTTTTGCTTAGTTAAGGAATAAGTAAAATAGCGGAAGAGTATTGGGCACACACACACATTCCATTGCTTACAAAGACATGTTAACTAGACGGCATCTTTGCATGACGTGGCATTTGTAAGCTCTCTAACCTTTATTAGAATTTTCACGAAATTTGGAAGTATTTTGTAGCTTCGTCTCGAGTTGAAACATGGTAATATACATGTGTTCTAGTTTACTGGTTAAATATTCAGCACGGGTCACAATATCCTGAAACAAAATGATCTAATATTGTGCTACGCACTTCCCTTCTAAAACTGAGTTAAGAGTGTGTTTTTATTGTTTCTTTACTGCGGATGTTATTAACACAGTTAACTTACTACGTTCTGCACCGTCGAAGAAGCTGCGTGAACTTGTGCAGGTGTTTTTGCAAAGATGATTTTTTCGGATGTTTCGGGTGGACTAGTAATAATTATTTAATTTCATTGCTATTTCTAGAGTTATATTCTGCTTAATATCAGTTGTAGTTGACCTGAGATTTACTCTGAATCTATCCCTGTATCTGAAGGTGGCCTTTGCCTGAAAGTGATTGTACGGACTTAATAATAATAATATTAATAATAATAATAATAATAATAATAATAATAATAATAATAATAATAATAATAATAATAATTAGTTGAAATAGTTCCTGTGATCATCTCTGCAAATGGACTAATCTCTGAACTAATTTAATCGCAAGGCTTGTCTTTAAGAACTGCCACATTCAATCAATGCAAAAGGCTGTTTTCTTGAGTACTGCACGCATCGTGAGAAAGTTTATTGATATAACTTCACATTGAATCCTGACCGCCCGAGTTCGCAAGCGAAGCAGTCACTTTGGTTCTCCAAAGGTCCCGGTGTCTGCTGTAGGACACCTCGCTAAGTGAGAGACTTGAATGATGATAATGATGATAATAATAATGATAATAAATAATAATAATAATGATAATAATAATAATAATAATAATAATAATAATAATAATAATAATAATGAAGTATGTAAACGATAAGGGTTTTTCGAAATAATGAATGATTGCGAGACATCATGACATGAATTTGGCTATATGTAGGAATCAAGGGTTAATTCACTATTTTGGAATACTGAGCTGGTTCCTCGAAATTTGTGTATTTTATCGTGAAAATACCGTCTATAGGTTTTGACCTTGTTAATAACCTGTAAAATCATTTTATGGGTATTCCAGAGATCCGCTCAGCTGCGTTCTTACACGCGTGACTAATATGGCATCATGCTCTCAAGCGTGGCGCTCCCTAGCTCTCACGAATCACATCTCAAAAATATCAATGACATCTTCTCTCGACGCTTCGTGTCCGCACAGTGGAACCATGGAGCAACATTAGGTGGTTCACATGACGTTATTTTTACCCCTCGCCCTTCCCCTCCCCCTCCACCTCCCCTCCCCCTCCGCTGGCTCCCAGGTCCTGCAGGTAATGCAATAGATAGTTGTGAAACTTGCGTGTTATTTCTTAATGCTGGTCGTAGCGTATTTCTCTTCTTCCCGTTCCGCCTCCGCTGCGAAGTCCCTCGCTCGCCTGCCCCGCGTCGCCCGCACCCCGTGGGCGCGGATAGCAGGCGTCTCAAGGAAAAGGGCCAGCCAAAAAACCGACCAGCACACGCCTTGGAGCCCTCTGGCGCGTGCGCGATACTGATCGCGCTAAGAGTTCTTTCTCATTTTTTATTCAAAACCCTTTTATTTATCAGCGGCTGCCAAAAAGGGGGATGATGGACAGTCTTAGAGAAAGAAAGCATACAGATTTCGGATGGGTTTGACACCAGCTAGGGTGCTTATGTACCGAGTGACTACTTAGGGAAAATATTTTCGTCTTGAAGATGACAAAACCTAGTATCTCTTGTCCATGTAGAAGATGATTTTGAAATGCATGTTCTCAGAAATTAAACACATTGTACAAGATTCAGGAAACCGTTTCTCAAACTCTGGCTTTGTTTGTAATTTTTTTATCATTGCTTTATTTGCAATTTGTTTTACTCGAAAAATCGGCAAATACATTGATATTGACAAGTAATAAAATCATCCAATTCTGGTTCTTTCTAAGATTTATTTTTAAAACAATTGTCCAAACAGAGGAGAGACAACAAAGAACATCACGTTGAAATAACAACACAAAAACATAGATACATACATACTTTGATATACATACATACATACATACATACATACATACATACTTTGATATACATACATACATACTTTGATATACATATATACATACATACATACTTTGATATACATATATACATACATACATACTTTGATATACATATATACATACTTTCATATACATACATACGTGCATAGGTACGTACGTGCATAGATACACGCATGCATACAATAGTGCAAACTCTGTGACAGAAAATGAAAATAGTTTCATCTACAGTAATGATTGTTAAAAAATTTTATTATGTATATCTGTGGTCCATATTACGAGGATGTACTCTTTGGAGTCTTCTTGTCATTGTGCTGTTATCTAAGATGTTTATGGCTAGATGATTAATATGATTTCCGATTCTGTGTTGGTATTTGAGAGTGATTTCCTCCTTAACAGTGGTGATATAGAGATCTTTATATATAGTGGCGTTTGATATAAACCAGGAAACATTGCTTAATAGTGTGAGACATTTGGATTGAAATCTTTGTATTATTTCAACGTTTGAGTGTGTTGCTGCTCCCCAGAGTTTAATTCAATAAGTCCAGATGGGTTTGAGTATTGTTTTGTAAAGTAAAAGTTTGTTTTCTAGAATTAAAGAATTTCTTTCTATTAACCATATCATTTGTTTATATTTCAGTTCTACTTCCTTTCTTTTAATTGGAATGTTCCTTCCAGGTTAACTTTTTGTCAAGATGTAGTAAGAGATATTTGACGGTGCCTACGATTACAATTAGTTTTCCGTTTTTCTATTCTTGTATTTTTTGTTCTTCTTAGGGTAAATGTTATACTACATTTGGACTTTGTTGCATTCATTCTTATTCTTCAGAGTTTACACAATCGGTTTATAAAATCCAGGTGATTTTTCAGTGTTCTTGTTGCCGTTTGTTGGTTTTTGTGCTAAGCTAGCGGGGATGTGTCTTCTGAATGTGTTGCAGAGGTGACACTGGGACTGAGGTAAGCCAGATGTGTACAGCGTGTTCGAGACTGGTCCAAGGAGCTCCCCTGTGGTACTCCTGATAGTTTTGGATGGAACGGTGTTATTTCATTTCCGAATTTTATTTGAAAAAGTCGATCTGAAATGAAGGATCGAATAATGTTATATTATGTATGAGGCGCACATTTCTTGATTTTGTATAGTAAGTCTCGATGCCACATTTCGTCAAACGTTTGCGCAATACCTAGAAAAAAAGTGGAACAAAACATTTTATTTTTTGGAGCTCCGTTGATGGAGTCGACTGTTCTATAAATCTGTTCTGTTGTACAATGATGTTTTCTAAAACCGAACCGATGGTCTGGGATTGCGTCATTTTCTTTAAGTAAAGGATATATGTGAAATAGTAATAGTTTTTTGACTATCTTAGACAACGAATGCATTAAATTTATCTATCGAAGAAACATGTTGTTGAGATTTTCCTGGTTTTGCAATTACAATTAATTGTGCTAGTCTCTACTGCAAAGGATAATGTCCAATGCTTATTATTCCATTGAAAATGGATGTTACAAGGGCAATGAGTTTCAGGCAGTTTTTAAAGAATTTCCCCTGTAATACGATCATGTCCAGGACCCTTTTGATTTTTCAGTAGTTTCAGCCCTAATTTAATTAGCGACATTTGATGGGGACATTTCAGGAATTCTATAATTTATTTTTCTTCTGTGAGTAATGAGGTGGAAATGTTTTTGCAAAAATAATTTGCAAATTCCTCTGCCTTATCTTCTTCTGTTCTAGTCCAGCTTCCATTGGTTTTACGAAGGGGAGGGGGTACAGGTTTTCTAGGCCTTTTTAATTTTTTAGTAATTTTCTATAAGGAGTAATCTGTAGCTTTTGAAGGTTTGTTGTCCGGGTGATGAGTGCGTTGCCATGCAAACTTCATTTGTCTTTTCTCTTTAATCATTTTCAGTATTTTTGATTTGTGTTTATTTTTGCAAACACTCGTTTCTGAAGTTGCATATACGGCTGCCTGTTGAATGTGTTGCATTAAGTATTCAACAGTATCGTCGATATCTTCTGGACATTTTAAACGGACCTTGGCAGTGATGTTATAGTTAAGCCAGGTGTTGTATTCTTCCCAGTTCGTATTTTTGTTTGTAAGATATACATTTTCTTTCTTTTTAATTTCAGAAGAACTGATTCTCAGTAATATTGGCGAATGATCAGATGACAGATCAAAAGTCGGGTCTATTGTGTGATAGGTCTGCGCCATTACCTTTGTGACGAAGATATCCAAGACATAATTTACTTTGTTACCCTCTGTTGGCCAGTATGTGGGATTTCCTGATGCAATTGTTTGGAGTTTTAGTGTTGAAATGGCTCCGAAGTTGATTTTTCGTATTGTAGTCTCCTCCAGCAATGAACCTCGGATCGGGTGTTCGAAATAACTCGATATACTGATCAGTGGTTATCTCGTATTTTGGAGGGGAGTATAAAGCCGAAATAACGAGCGGACCGAACTTATCATGTACGGAGGTTGCTTGCAAATAGTTTTCGGCATTATCTTTATACGTTTTATGTCTGATTTTTGTTTTAATTTTTTCTACTGTGCCTCCATGCGCTGTCCCATCTGGATGATTTGTGCAATATACGTCGTAGTTAGGTATACACAGGTAGCTTCTTTCTGTACAATGTGATTCGGACACTAACAGTATGTCAATATTTTCTTGATGTAGAAACGCTTCTCTCTTCGATGATGGAGTATTCCGTTGGCATGCCAGGAGACAATCCTAGTAAATTCCACATAGTTTCTTCTTTATTGCAGTCACAATATTAATTAGACTGGAGATTTGTTCAGCTTGCTTTGCTAAGATGGACTCGAATTTTTAAATCATTCTTGTATTATGGGTATCACATTATTTTCATACTATACATTTTGCTTATTGATTTGCGAATGATGGGCTATTTGTGCACATGTGAGTTGTCTACCTGTTCCTATGGTTTGATTACTTGTTTGTGAACTGGAATGACTACCTTCAGTTTTGTTTTGCGTAGAATTTCTACTGTATTGGCTTTGAATAGGATACTGCCGTTACGAATTTTTTGATAGACTTCGCAGCCTTTATAATTTGCTGGACGGTCACGGCTACAAAGAGCACATGTAGCGGGCGTGTCTCTCGTTTTAGCACAGGTTCGACTACCGTGATTCTTTCCATATTTGACGCAGCTATACGGAAGTGTGTAGTGCAACGAAAACTATGATCGTAGGACTGACATCGCTTCCACTGTATTATTTCTGTTTTTTTGCGCAATGGTTCAAAACTTATTTTTGCATGTAGTCAGTATTTGATGTCATAGTTTTTTGTTGTTACTTTAAGGTTCCAAGTCCACAAAAACATTAAATGTATTTAGATTAGATTAAATGTATGTAGTAAAAATACAGTAAAAACTATGTGACTATCGGGTAGAAGATCCGCGCACCTTTTCTTGAGTTCCAGAATCCCTTCCCGTCATTTTACCTATAAATAGTTGAGTAAAAGTGGAATAAATGAGTAAACGTTTAAAATAAATCAATAAAATTTTTTTAGAAAGCTCGAGATTAGCAATATTTGAGAAAAAATAGATACTTTCGTTCCCGAGTTATAAAAAACTTATTTGCATCGGTAAACGAATTGCATATGATTTTTCTGCATTGCTAACAAAAGAGTATTTCGCCCTTACCTCTACTCTACAAGCAAAAGGAGAGTTCTATAAAACATGCGCATATTGAAGCTACATTTACGTCCAGAAGCAAAACAAGGAGTCATCTCAGCATTTGCTCAATGGATCAGGGAAAGTGGACTAAAACCTGACAGAGATATGGGGGTCATTGAAGATATGGGGGAAGCTGAAGTACATTAGTTACACACACATGAAGTCGTTTAAAAAAATATGAAATACAAATGTAAACTAATTCAATATATCACTTTTGTTAAAATGAACATTATTTTTCTTTTTGATAGTCAGTGTAGTCTCTAATTGAATAGAAACAGTAATGCAGAAGAAAATATTTTACTCTTAACTTGAATTTGTGTCCCAACTTCAATGGATAAATGTCATCTGGCAATGCGTTGTAAAGCAAAGTACATGTATTGTATGTGGATTTCTGATAGTGAGCTGTTGATACTGACATTGATGAACGTGATTTTTACGACGTGCGTTGTAATTATAAATATCAGCATTGTATGAAAATATGTTCCCACTGTTAAGTAAGTCTCTTTTGACATATATTACAGATTCGTAAATAAATAGGCAAGGCAATGGTAAGATTCCAAGTTCAATGATTAGAAGCTTGCAGGGATGACGTGGATGGCATTTTTTCATTATTCGAATAATTTCTTTTGCAATTTAAAGGTTTGGGTACAACATGATGAGCTCCCCCAGAATATTATGCAATATTTCAATCGGGAATGCACATTTGCAAAAACACTCAACGAGCTGCATGGAAGCTGACAGAATTCGAAAGAATTCTGAATGCTTAACATAATGAACTTTATTTAGTATTTAATTATTTTATATGTACATTCCATTGGAAGTTTGACTGATTTGAGAGCCCTAGAAATTTTGTTACCTGAACATCATGAGCTAATTGCATATTCTTCATTTTCAATGGGGCATGCAGTTGCTGACTTGAAATGCAAAAAAATTCATCTGAAATGTTTTCCTTCGTTATCTATTAACTCATTAGAACGAAACCAATTTGAAACTTCTAAAATCGTACTATTTATTCTTTTTTACAAAGAATATTCGTGTCATCCGCAAACAGAACTTTCTTCCGTTTTTAATAGGCGAGGGCATATTCGTTCCGTATAATAGAAGGAGGAGAGGACCTAAGATCGAGCCTTGCGGCACCCCATATTCAATTGGTAAAGAATTGAAAGATAAGGTAAATAATGTTCTTTCGTGCCAGTATGGTATTTTTACTACTTGAGATCGATGTTTTAGATACAAGGATATGCAATCTAGGGCTTATACAACGAATTCCATAAGAAGGTAATTTTGATAGCAATGTGTATGAGCAATAACTTCAAAAGCTTTCGAAGATCCAAAAAATATTCCAATGGGTGCTTCATTTTGGTCCATTGATGAAGCAACAACTTGAAGAAAAGTAAACATGTCAGTTTTCGTAGATTTTGATTTCTAATACCATTTTGTGAGTCTGTACACGCGTCATTTTTCTCAAAAAGTTCATTCAACATATTGAAAGGCCTCTAATATTTTTGAGACAACTGACAAAAGAGAAATTGGTTGGTAATTTTGAATTTCATTTTTGTTCCCCTTTGTTAAAAAGTGGCTGAATTTTTACCCTTTTTTAGTTTTAGTCCCTTTGTGAGCCGCAGATCTAGACAAGTGTTGGTTGAAGAGTTTAGCCACTTTTTCTGGGTTACTTTCTTCTCTTTCATTATAGTTTAAAACAACTTTCACTACTAAGTGTCGTAATGATGTGGTCATATTATTTACGATATTCCACATTGCTTTAGTTTTGTTACTAGCGTTCAAAATATATCCTGATTTTTCATTATTTTTGCTTCAACTATTTCTTTCCTTAAAATGCTCTTGTATTTTCGGAAGTAGACATGGAAACCGGGTGATACGTTATGGTGTTTCTAAATAAAGTAAAGCGTACTTTTGTTTTCACACTATGTTCTAATAACGTGTGTGATCCAAGTATTATTTTTTTCGTGGAATATTTAATTTTCTCTTTTTGAGGGGAAGGCCTGCATTATAGGGAAATTAAAGTTTGGAGAAAAATATATTTTTCATTTGCGTTAACAGCGTTATAAACTGTGTCCCATGATTCCTTCAGCACGTAGTCCGTAAATAATTTTATGTTAACTTAGTGAATGCTCTGCACTAGCGTGTATAATGCGTGCACGTTGATAGAGGTGATTTTGTTAACCGATGCTTGATATTATGAATCTGTCTTTCCTTGTGGCCTTGTGCTTTTATAGCTTCTTTAAATTCCATTTCGTTCGCTGATGAGTGCATATTTTTAAAACTACTCGATATGCTGTTTCTTGCTTTAACTGAAATGTATAATGAGCAATATTTTTCAGATTCAAATGTTTAACAAGCTTTCAATAAACACCCGGTGTTTGATGTAAGATGTTGACATTGTTCATTTTATTTTGGCTTAGACTTCATCTTTAATTACGTCTTTGATCGTTTTGATCATATTAGATATAACTCTCACGCCTGGTATGAAAATACGCGGCGTTCGAGATTTGTTTTGTACTTGTATGTTTCGTTTGGTTGTCGTATCAGTGATATTCTCAGATTTCGAGATTACTTCTAAATTTTCATCACGAGAGAGATGCCCATTTGCAGTGTGGATCTTCTTAGAAGGCGTAGCGGGATTGTTTGCCGGGTTGATGCCGTGTTCTGCGTTGAAGATGCGAGGCCGTTGGTGGCCGTCGGTTTAACACTGTAGCTGGGAACTCTTTTTCACGCAGATGTTGCTGTACTTGAAATTCTAAATGTTGGTTCTGTTGCACTAGTTGTAAATGTTTTTTTTATTTGTTGATGTTCTTGCAATAACACTTGATGCTGTTGCTGAAGGTTCTGTGTTAGGCCACTGAATTCTAAAGTTGTCGATCCGTTTGTACTGTTGTTAACGAATACTTCACTGTTTTCTTGATTATTTAGTATTTCTGCTGATTGTGTGATTAGTCCTGCGAAGGGGACGTGGTCGGTTAACACTATTTACTTCACTATATTTGGGCGGTATTGGTTTGCAATAGTTCTTGAGTCACCACTGTTCACAAGTAAATCCATTTTTTTCTTTCCCCGGCCCGGAGCAGTCGCTGCCGGGCAGTCGGCACTTGCCTTGAGAGCGAGCGTTGGGATAACTAGCGGAGTACGTGTGCTCGTGGAAGCTGCTTAGCGAGAACTCGACTTCTTTCGTCATGGAAGTAAATAATCAGAACTCTGTAGCTTAAGACGTCAAACCATAAGTTAGAAATCTGAAAGTTTCGCGTGTTTCCTTAAAGAGTTTGTTTCTTTTTAGATAGGAGACCGGCGCCTGTCGATCAATTGGCGTCGCGCCTCCCACTTCATCCTCGCGCTGACGCACGTGCTGCCGCCCACTCATGTCTTAAACGCCGAATTTGTCGGTTGGGCGTTAGAATCCTTGCAAACTGATACTGGTCGAAAAAGTAATACACGAAGTCTGGTTAAATAAAAATTACCTGTTTTGGACCATAATATTTTTTTCGTATGGATGATTCTGAACTACGTTTTTTCTCACTACTGATACGCGGAAGACAGAAAGGTATGAAATGCTGCGCGAAAAAGCGGCGACTTTTCGGCAGAAAAACTCTTATTATAGGACCTTGGCAACGAAAAACTTAATAAATGCAGATGTTAAAAAATCCTTCACGTGGAGTAGCCAGAATCCGTATTATGGGTCCACCATACTGAAAAATCGATCGACAAAACGTTCGTTCGACTCTGTCATCAACGCGAGCGGGTAAACCGTTCAGCCAATTTTCTCCTAATTGACATTATATTCACGGAAACCAGATCTAAAATAATGTAAAATTCAATTTTTCAAAATCAGAGTTCTTTTCTCTTTCGAATTGTTATCTGAAACAGGCAATTTTTGTTTTTTATAAATGTTTTTCTTAAAAACGACAGTGTTGTATTAAATTTACTCGTAAGTTAGCGTGTATTACGCTTAAGAGAATGGTGCAGGTCTCATGTTCTTTGAAATGTCTGATTTTTCGAATATGTAAATATTAAAAAAAAATTCGGAGCTTTCCTACAACTACATTTGTGAAAATACTTTTTTTCTTAATGAAATGTGTTTATCATAACCAGATCTAATAAGCTGATGTTGAATATTTTGAAAATGAGTGTTTTTTGTGTAATTGGGCTACGAACCTATTCGCCCGCTCCGAATGTACTGCGCTTCGTGAACGGAATGACAGGCACTTGGATGCTGGGCAAATCGACTGCAATCAAATACGCAAAAATGGAATCAAAATTATACAAATATGAGAAAAATACAAAATTTCTTGAAAAAATATGACCATAATATGAAAAATTAAAGGAAAATAACCAAACGGTTTACAAGTAGCCAAAATGCGACTTGATGCAGTTTTCACGTGTCATATAATTTTAGCTATCGTAGATAAAATTAAGCTTATCTTCCATTTTTCATGAAAATAACGCAAAGAAAAAAGTGGCATGTCATAAACATCCGGGCCCTCGTTATAATGAATCAAGCTCATTATTTGAAATATAGTCCATGTGTGTTTCCTTACTTTTAGCAATAGCACGTTACTAAAAGAGAAAATATTAAAAATAAAACTAGTTGTACTCATCCATTATTTTAGATAAAACTAGATTGTTCTTAACAGGTGGACGATTATAAAATCCTTAACGGATGTCCGCTGTTAAATGTTTATTTATTTATATATTTATTTTTGATTCTTGTTTGGAACAGTATTGCGACTAACTGTTAGCATGCGTCCCGCAAATCCTTTTCTAGATAGCAAATGCCACGTTAAGACGGGAGACTGTGTAGCGAGACGTGGGAAGGCGGCCGCTTGGAAGCGCGGGGCGCGGGGGAAGGGAGTCGCTGCCGCGAGGCGGGGCGCGATCGCCATGCGCGAACCTCACCCGTTCTAACTGTAATCTCTCATAATTCGCCTTTCCAATCCGTCAAGCTATTCCTCTCCTATACACTGTGTCCATTGCTGGGTGGCTGCTAGGTGTTGCTTCAATATCTCCCCCCCCCCCTTCACTTAAAATTTCATGCCTTGCGGCTTATTGTCATGTTACCCCCTTCCTCACTTTACCTGCCTTTGTCCCTAACCGGCGTTTCTACTCTTACTTCATATTGTAGAAGAGGAAACTACTCGACAGTAACGTACGAGTACGAAGTTATGTTTCGGGATTTGGCAACCCTGGTGTTGCAATCTGGCAACTGACAGCTCTATCGTAAAGTTGGATATTTTGAGGTTATACGTACTCAGAATGTTTTGGCATACAAGCGCTATTTGTGTTGTTTACAGTAACTTAAAAGATTCATCTTGGCCCCAAAATGGAATTAAATCGTGATCATTTTCGTGCGATTATTTTTTACAACTTTCGACGTGGATTAACTCAGCAACAGAGCATGGATGAACTTAATTCAATTTTTGGCGAAAAGCTCCATCAAAGACCAGTGTTTATCGATAGTATGGTGAATTCAATCGTGGTCGTAGTTCACTCCAAGACGAATTTCGCGAAGGTCGTCCAAAATCAGTTGTTGTTCCGAAAACGATGCTGTGCGTGAACTGATATTGCAAGATCATGTGACCTATCGTGAGATTGAGACTACCTTGGGCATTAGTGGGACCAGCATACATTCAATATTGCATGAACATTTGACTGACAAAAAAATTTGTTCGCGTTGGATCCCACACAATTTGTTAATCGCTGAAAAAAGGCTCGTGTCGATTTGTCGAAAGAAATGCTCAAAAAATACGATCGCGGTGCTTCGAAGCTCGTCTATGACATCGTGACAGGTGATGAATCGTGGATTTACGCGTATGAGCCCGAAAGTAACCAGCAGTCGACTGTATGGGTGTTTCAAGATGAGCAAAATCCAACAAACGTTGTTCGCGCGCGAAGCACTTCCAAACAGATGGTCGCCTTTTTTTCGAAAAAACGTACGTAAAAAAACGGACTCAGAGGTCAACGTTTTTCGACACCTGAAGAAGCGGCTGCATATTTTGGAGATACCTCAATCAGAGTGGCAAAAGTGCTTCGACAATTGGGTGAAACGCATGCAAACGTGTATAGATCGTCATGGGGAATATTTTGAAAAAACAATAAAGTTATTTTCGATGATTAATATTTGTTTTTGTTCTCTAATCCTGAAATATAAAAGGCAATCCTCGTACGACGTGCAGAGGTTTTTAGTGTTGAACCCTGTTCGTCCCTGGAGAAAATATAATCTTTGCGCTTTAGAAGTGCAACTAATGGATTACGATCCAAAAGAAAGATTTGACACATGTTTTCTCTTTTTGTGCCCTTTTTTCTTTATTCTTTATTAATTATTCGACCATCATGGTGTCGTTTATAAAAGGGGCAACCTCTTTATTTTCTCGCGTTACTTCATTAGAAGACAAGAGTAAAGTAAAAGTGCGCCGGACGTTTGCGACTTTTGGAGAGAAAAAAATTATTACCTGGTAACAAAAACGGGTAAATCTTGTTTTACCTCTAATCTCCTAACTTACTTCCTCTAGCACGTTGGGTTGTCAGAATCCATGTTTTGTAGATCCTTGATACCGAAAAATAGATTGATGGCAAATCGTATGTGTGTCATCAACACTAGCCCTAAACCCTTCAGACAATTTTCTCCAAAATCGATATTCCCGAATCGATTTCAACGAATTCGAGAGTTTCAAATGGATATTGTGTGTTTTACGGTTACTCCAAAGTTTAATCAAAAACTTAGTCCAGGAATAATTCAAAGAACTCTAAAATGAAAATGGCCCGTGGTCTCTTAAAATCCCTGATTTTTCGAAAAAGTTAATTTTTTTCTGCCGTCTTCCTATTTCTACAATTTTGAAGACTTTTTCTTTAATGCAAACAATTGTTCAAAAAAGATATTGGTAATAAGGTCATTTATAAATTTTCGAGAAGAAGAGTAGTTTTGGGATAATGTTTCGTTGTTTTTTTGTGGATAGTTAAGAACAATTAAAATAGCGCCCTCTAAATTGAACTCTCTAAATTTTCGGAAATGATGAAAGTTAGAAATAGTGCGAGAAAATATGTATAGTTGTAACATCACTAGCTCCGTATGAAATTCATTATTCTCCGACAGCAAATAATATATTCAGATTCATGTTGGTGTGACATGGTTAGGGGTTAGATAGTCTCCTACATACGTACACGAGAATAATCTGGCCTGTTAGGTTGATTAAGTAGAGAATGGAATGATATATATATATATATATATATATATATATATATATATATATATATATATATATATATATTCATTTTATTGTACATTGATTGCCGATGTCTTCTTTCTCATGGCATCTAGTATTTTCTTCTGGTCTTGCACGTTGTGCACCTTACAAGAATGTTGAACATTTCTGTACAAGGATTATACATTTTTCAACGAAAATACATTTAAATGACTTCGATCTAAATGCATAAGTTTAAAATAGTCCGAGAACACGATTTTATGCAGACTTTACTTGTAGGAGATAGTTATTTCAGTTAATACTTGATTATTCATCTCCATTTCGTTTGTTTTGTAGTCTTAATATGCGAAGGAAACTGTCTGCCAGTCTGCCCGTCTTCCCGCCCGCCAGTCCGCCCGTCTTCCCGTCCGTCCGTCTGCCCGCCCGTGTATTTTGAAATTTTTTGTATTTTTCGCTCACTATTGCGAGCAATATTTGTAATATTAGAAAATAACAAAAAACAAAATTTTCTCAAAATCGGCTCTTGCCTGGAGACTCGTCGGGACTCCCGGCTGGGGCTGTGCGCCGCTGATGGAGTGATTCCGGGTAGCCAACGGTAGGTCGGCCCCGGATCTCACTATACGAGGTAAAGATCACCGCCACCTCCCGAAGCAAACACATGCATTACACTTTCGGGACTAATGACCCTGGTGTTCGGAATCTCTAAACAAATAAAATCGCTTCAAAATTTTTGTTTAAACTTTTTCAACTGATATTGCTAATTGCAGAAACGATAGTTCAATTTGTGGTATACGTTTATTCTTTCAAAAATTACACAGAAGTTATTTTTAAATTCCCTCACACCGTTAACGTGCACATCAAACGCAGTTTGTAAACGTTGATGCATTTGAGAGTATATGTGCTTCAAATTTCGCGTTTACAGTGAATCTTAAACGACATTTTTTTAAATAACTACTCCAAATTTTGCAATGCAAATTGCCATATTGGTCGAGATTTTACTATTGTTTAATATTCTCAAAGTAATATTTGCGGTCTACTATATTGACACCGAAATTGGGGGAAAAACGTATTTTGGTCGGTAGATGGCAGCTGGCAAGAGAATTGGACAAGATAAATCTGGCTGAGGCAAAGAAAAAAACAACACTAGTTTACGAATGAATTGAGTCTCTCTAGGATGTCTTTTTCCGCTGTTTCGGCCAGAATAGGGAGGAGACTTATAGTGAGGTTGCTGGAAAGTAAAGTATGGCTTTGGTTTTGGGATTGGAACTACTGTTGAGTATTTCCTTAATCTGGGAAAGTGACCTAACCCGAACAGAATTAATATTAGTTATAAAGGTAACTGCACTACAAGGAATGCATTCTTGGCTATCCAGGATGAGCAGCGTCTCGGTCAATTGTACTGTCGTTTCGGCCATCTTGCTGTGGCCTTCTTCAGAGCTATACTGCTGCAGCCAAGAATGCATTGTCTCCGACCGCGGAAGCCTACGAGGAAGGTTTTTTAGAATAATAGGTTATATATTTTCGTGACTGGGGGATTTTCTCCTAAGTAGATTAACTCTTCTAGGGAATAGAAAGAAGAGTTTGAGTTGGTATGTGGAGGGGGTCTTCGACATTATGAAGTTGTAAGGTTGTGCCATGAAAATCAGCTAGATGTTCCACATTGTCGTTTTGAACACTTTCTGCCCTTTTACAACACAGGAGAAATGGCTGTCTTTTTACGTAGTATTTTTCTCGTAGTCAGCCAAACTGAGCTATTATTGGACGAGAGAGAAGATATTTTTTATATTGTTCGAAATTCTAGTATTGTAGCGTCTGGTTACAGGCTCGAATAAAACGGTTGAACTCATTTTTTAGGTGTCTCAACCTATGTTCATTCCAAAATCTTCTGATTCTGTTTTCTTTGTGTTTTGTAGGTATTTGGGAAGAGATTTTGAACATTTTTGGGGAAGCAAAGGGCGCATAGGGGCGGACTCGAGAACCGCTGTAGTTGTGGAGTTTCTGATACACGAAACTGCGATATCAATTTCATGTGTGGATTGAAGAATCCTTAGGGGAGATAACGTAGATCTAGTTTGGATTGGTAAGTAGACCACTTTATGGAGGAGACTGTGTTTGGGGAGGAGGAAGACATAGCTTGAGAGATCAGCATTATTGGATTGTGGTCGGAATAAAAGTTCATGAAAAACGTGTGAGGATAATGATAGTGGGAAATTTGAGAAGGCGATATCTAATATATTTGGAATAATATTATTATTGAAACGGAAATAAGTGGGTTCAGTGGGAGAGTGAATTTTTGGATGCAAATGTTTAATGATTTTTTAGATAACCGAACCTGTTTAATTATTGTCTCTGCGGCCCCAAGATATATGCTTAGCATTGAGATCACCTAATATGAAAATTAGCAGTTGCAGATTGTCACTATATAAATGTCACACGAAGTTCATTTTTTTCCCAAATCTACCCTGTATATTCATTAGTGAATCAAGAGATCTTTCTTCATGCAATTTATTCTTCTATATTACATCTGAAAAGCATCTAACGAATAGGTTTTTTTTAAAATTATTACAGTGTTCTAATAATTTTGGGTAAAATGACCCCTAATTAAACTAGAGGTGCTAAAACAGCACTTACTTTCTCGCCTTTAGTAATAGTTATGAAATACTATTTATACAACAATTTCTTTGCACATTAACACATGCCATATTTTTTAAAACTCATTACAAATCGTACATTCAGTGCAAAAATTAAATATTTTCAAAGCAAATATCAACACAAATTTGTTTTCCAGAAGTTTTTTTTTTCTTTCTGGAATTATAACTGCTTTTCATACTGGTAAATCATCTCCCAACAATAAGACGTAATTCACAAAACTTAGCTCCCGCGTCTTTGTTGCATTCCAATCTGATTTCCCTGAAGGCTAGCAATTTTTAATGTAATGGATTTCAAATAGGTTTTAAAACATTTCTAAAAAATTAATGTGTAAAAGTATAGCAAACGTCGAATGCATGAAACGAACAAAGACATATGAAATAATATACAAACTTTTACTTATGAAGCGTCCAACTGTCTGGAATTACGTTACACAGTAAATTCGGAGCGGGCAATTACATTTGTCCCAAATTACACCAATTTTTTTTTTTCTTCATATTTTCAAAAAATTCAACATGACTTTATTTCAAGATATTTCTTTTTATAAACACATTTCAGTAAGATTTATTTATCATAGGTAATACCACGAGGGCTTTAAAAATTGTCAATTTATCTGAAAATTTCCAACGCCCTCGTGGTATTTAATAGGACTATTCCACGAGTGAAATTATGTCCAACAGAGTTCCAAAACGCGCCAAGTACGGAAAGTAACTGACAGTGTATGTTAAAATCTGAGGTTATGTTATAGTACATACTCTTTTTATTGGACATCGACATAGCAATGGATGTATAATACCTTCTAAGATTAATGAGTTGCGGTTTATGATTGGCTAGTTGATAGAAGCGGTAAGAAAAATCGGATAGAAAAAGCTATAAACTTCTTCAGATACACCGCCCTGATTGGGACATTTTATATGTATAGTTAAACACTATTGGTTTTAATTTCACGAGTGGAATGGTCTTCATAATCTTAGTTGTCGGAAGACGCCGAAAACATTTTGAACTTTTTCAATTTTCGAAAATCAAGGTTTTTAACGAACATGAGACATGCGTTCTCTTAACCATCTTTCACACTATCGAATGACAAACTTTAATCAAAAAAGAGCCATTTTTTTAAGAGTTTGAAAATGTCCCAGGAGTTTCGTATAAAGTACCCCAACGTCGGTTTAAAATTCAAGGGGTCGCGACATCAGCTAGATCGATTGAGGAATATCAATTTTAGAGAAAAACGTCTGAACGGTTTATCCGCTAGCATTTTGCCATCAATCGATTTTTCGGTAAGCAAGACACAAAACATGAATTCTGGGTACATCACTTGTTAAGAGGACTTGTAGAGCGGTAGCAAGAAGTAAAAGTATATGAACATTTTGTACGGATAGAGGACAATTTTCAAAATTATACGGTGTATATTTTTATTTCGCCGTATACGTACGTATGTCCGGAGTATTATGAGTAGTATAGGGAAAGTCGTGTAATGCTGAGGAAAATATATTTCAAAATTTCAACAAAAATGCACGTTTTGGAGTTTTCCAGAAGTTTTTTTTTCTTTTCTTTCAAAATGTTGGTCTGTGAACGTCACTAGTGTCTAACACATGCATAGTGTTTTTCCCAAATTGAAGAAACGTCTTTCGACCTGGCTCGAGTCGAAGATTTGAGATTTTGAAAAATGTTCTTTAAAATTTGATGGACCTTTACATGAAGTTACTCCAAATTATTTCTTTAAATTCCATGAAAGAATAGAGTAAAATATACATATAAAGGTGGCATAGGTCCGATTTTCAAGCTTACCTCTAAATTTTCTGAAATTTCCTACAATTTCAAAATTAAAGATAGATATTTTTCCTTCATATGAATTTTTTTCCATAACGAGCTCTTTCATTAAGGTCATGTACATTTTTTTGAAAATTGTAGTAGTTTTCGCGCAATATTACGAGCAATATCTGCAATTTTAAAATATTTCAAAAACAAGAATTTCTCAAAAACGGCTCCAATTTTTTTCTTTAAACTTTTGATAGGGATAATGCCATATGTACTCTTTAAGATGACAAAATATTTTGTTCTATTTTTTTCTTTCTTTCAAAAATTACAAAAATGTACGTTTTACTTTTCTCTCACGTCGTTAATATTCATATTAACGGAATTGTGTTCATATTATTACGTATATTTGAGTACATGTACTTTAAATAATGTCAAATTGGATTATGCTAATTGGTTCAGATAGACAGTGCTATTTACAGTCTTTAATGTTCATATTGCGTTTCTTTTTCCTCAAAAATTGCACAAATGCAATTTTTTAATAGATCTCTCTTACCGTTGATATGCTCATTTCCAGCAATTTGTAAACACTATAGTATTGTGAGTTAAACAGCTTCAAATGACTTGTAAAGAAGGTTTTCGAAAACTCCAAAATTTTCTGTGAAAAAGAGCATCAAATTTCGAATTTACAGTAGCGCTTAAGCGCCATTTTCTTAAAAGCTGCTCCTATCTTTTTAAAAAGTAAATAACCATTTAGTGCGAGATTACCATTTACTATTCTTTAATATTCTAAAAATAATATTTCTACTGGTAGAAAACCGAAAAATGAAGAATAAAAATATTCGCAAGTTCGTATAGCTTGACGATACCAAAATAAATAGAAAACTAATGCGAGAAAGTCTGTGCCATTCTGTTTCATCGCTAGTTGATTATCTCGCGCGTTCAAATATTTACATAAAGTGTTTTACCATTTATTGAATTTATCGGCACAAATGATTGACATGTACTCTTATGAAGCTTTTCTAAATATCAAAAGTTTGTGTTAATGACTTTAAAAAATACATTTTCAGAAACGCCCAAACTCTTACAAACACACTGTTGGTTCGCGAACAAGTTGACTCACAAACAGCTCTGAATTTTCCCACGAAAACTTCCATATGAAGGGAAAAATTTTGGCTTTTCTGTGAAATTCTAAAAGTCTCATTTCAGTTACCCTATCTAAATTACTTTTCGCGACATTTAGGAAAATGCGTAAAATTGAACGTTGGTTTATATAATATGTATTTTTGCACAAACGTTTGTGCAACAACAAAATGTGCACAAATGTTTGGTTGCACATTGAGCTAATTTTGAGAAAATTATTCATTGATAAGTGCAAGTGTGATAGGTTTTGAAACTTAAAGAACATTCCAAACATTTTTGTTAAAGCGTGGAATGCTGTTAAATGACCTAGAGATAAATAGATTCGGTCCAGTATTGATAAAATATGATACAAAAACTTACTTTGTCTCTGACGGTCTATGGTGAAAAAAAGTAAATGAAGTGCTTCCATATCGTTCATGCAATCTCAGATATTCTAATAAAAATCAAATTGAAAGTTCGCACACAAATCTTCTAGGTCACTTGACGCAATTACAGAAATTTTCTAGCTCAAAAGAGGGCAAATATTAGCTTTTCCCATTTTTACTTCCTCACTGCTGCTTACGCGGTCTGTTGCGGGGGGAAACGGCAAATTTTCTACAGAGAAACTCTCATTGCCGGGTTCTGATACCGAAAATGTGAATAAATCTTGTCCCTTCATAAATAGTAAATTACTTCCTCTAACACGTTGTGTAGTCAGAATCCGTGTTTCATAGCCAAAAATTCGATTGACGGCAATACTTCTGTCTGAAAAATGAACGCAGGTGACAAAATCGTAAGCAGAAATTTCACCAAATTTGATTTTATCCGATGACGCTGACGTCGCGGGTCTGAATAACCGATAACTGTGGGTCACTACATGAAGTCTCTGGGACATTTTCGGAATTTTCAAAAAAATTACTCCGTTTTTGATTAAACTTTATTGGATAGCGGGAAGGACGTTAAAGAGAATGGTGCAGTTCTATATTAAAATTCCTAATTTTTCGAAAATTGCGAAAAAAAACTTTTTTCTGCGTCTTCCTACAATTACAATTATGAAGATTGTTTTCCCTCTTATGAAATAATTTCATGATAAACATCTTCAATAAATTCATGTTAAATTTTTGCGTGAAATAGGCAACTTTTAAATTCAAACAATTTTTTCAGAATCTACTTTACTTTTTTCTTTAATTTTTTTCACGTATTCAGCAAAAAAACGGCAAAGAAAGTGGTCATAGTCATAGTCACAGTCACGGTAAAGAAAGTGCATGTGTCGGTCAGCCTTTGCATGAGCAGGGCATGAGGTCATACCAGCATCAAGGGCTCTGTGGCAGGAAAGGCAATAGAACCTGAAGGAACAAGTGTGTCTCAAAGCCAAGAAATCGAATCCACTGCTTTGAGAAATTAAAGGAAGCAAAATAAATTGAAGGAAAAAAAGGAACGTGGAACATACTTTAAAGAATTGGCACTTCACATGGCGAGCCGTCTTTTTTGTGAAGTGGGTTTGTGAACTTGCTAGATAATAGTAGTGACCGAAGAGTGGCACCTGCACCCTCTCTTTTCTGTACTTTATTGCACTTTCACAAACCCGTTTAAAACATAAAAATAAAATGTTAAATACTGAAACTATTGTTGCTATTGAATAGCATATGGAAATTCAAATAGTGTAAATGTTTACAGAACGGTATAAGGAAGAATCGCTAAAGCGCTCGCAGTGACAAGAGAAATTGATTGCCAATCGTGCTTTGGACCGTTTCCCTCGCTCTTGAACTATTCGCTACCTGATGCCATTGCGCAGGCGCGATTTAATTTTATGGTATAGCTATGGCAATCTGTGGTACTTTCAGGTCAGCCTGGTCAAAGGATAGGATATTGCACTTATTCTTTCTAACAGACAGTGCTCAATATTTTTTCATTTTCCCTAATTATGAAACAATGTTTTTATTTTAAAAGTATTTCAAGGTTTATGTATATTTTCCGTTTTATTTATTATTACATTCTCGCACTTACATAAGCAGAGAAGGTATTCTAATCGTGCGAGAGAAAAATAATAATACGACAATGTTCATCATTGCTTTAGTTTTATTTCTAGCGTTCAAAATATCCTGATTATTTTTGCCTGATCTATTACTTTCTTTAAAATTATTTTCTAATCTGGGAAGTAGACATGGAAACCGAGTGATATGTTACGATGTTTGGAAATAAAGTAAAGCGTACGCTTGTTTTTACACGGTGTTCTAATTCTTTGTGTGATCCAAGTATTATTTTTTCGTTTTTGAGAGGAAAGAATGCGTTAGTGAAATGAAAGCTTTGAGAAAAATATATTATATTTTTCATTAGTGTGAACAGCATTACAGACTGTCCCATGATTCCTTCAGCAAGTGGTCCGTAAATAACTTTATGTTAACTTAAGTGAAAGCTTTGCACACGCGTATATTATTTATTGTGTCGGTGTTCATGTTATTAATAATTGTAAGAATTACTGCATCGTGGTCACTGTATCCTAGATTAGTAGTATTTATTTGATATCTAGTTGTGGTTTTGTTAATTACAATTTGATATATTGCTTTTTGTGATTTAAATGCGTTCCGTGTAGGTACATACACTCCAATATCTAAATTATAAGAATGCAGTAAATTAAGGAACTTCTCTTTTTTCGTGGGATTCGCTTAGAAAATCGATATTGAAATTTCACATATAACTATGGGTATAAAAGTTACATTACTAATTTTGTTCGGGTATCACAAGATTTTCTAAGAAAATAAAAATTATCTCAAGCTCATTTTGTTGGATGTCCGTAGATGCAAAGTAAGATGATATTGAGCGTAGGAAGATGGAAGACCCATTTCAAAAACTTTTTCAACTGCATATAAATTGCATTCTGACAAGAATATCTATAAGCCATTAAAATGCTGTGTTCCTTCCATACTTAACATGTGTAAAAGCTGTGCCCAAATATTGCGTACTTCACCAAATCAATTGTTACATCCGGCACCATGGCTATCAAATCATATGTTATAAATATCACAACAAACGGCCCCAAATGCTCGTTAAAAATTGGCATGCGAGATACCAAAAATATATCGCGGGTTCAGTACTGTTAATAATGCTGCTGAAATACAGCATTTTTTTGTTACAAAAATATTTTTTCCATTTACAAATGTTTAACGAAGATACCAACCTCAAACTTTATATGAGAGAAATCACTCTTATTCCTATAATATAATATATAATATCCGTCGATGATTTCTTTAAAACGTGAAGACGTGAAGATTTTTTGCGCAAAAAGGTAATTAAGCACCGAATAAAATTAGAATGTAGTTGAAATTTCATGATCACGTGATGTTGCCAACGCCGTAACCTAGGGAACAGCAAATCAAGCTACGGTATTTGCACATTGTCACCTAGAATTAGGGAACAAAAATGTAGGGGTAAACAAATGTTACGGGTTTCCCAACGTTCCTTTCTTTTGTTTAAAAAAGCGCGCAATTTACACAATTTGACTGCTTTTTTATTTGTTATTTTTTCTTTCTGAACAAATACATTTTTTCAATACAAATACATAATTTCTTTTGTAAATAATAAGCAATTTACATATTTGTGGAGTGTTTATGTTTCTGCAATGCAAATTTTCGCATATTAAGTATTTTTATTAAGAAATAATTATAAACGTTGTCATTGCCAACAGTAGTATTTATTGCAAGAGCAGCTTTCGATGGCTTAGCCATCATCATCATCATCATCATCATCAGTTGTCTGCTGAATGGAAGGCCTTCCATTCAGCTACTGAATAGAAGGCCTTCCATTCAGCTACTGTTGCCAATGACGTTTATAATTATTTCATGAAAAATGCCAACGATAACGCACCTCAACACCTATATTTTTTTGAAACCAACATTGCTGATTGCGGCTCAGACATTCAGAATATCCAAGGAGTTCATGAGATAAAATATGCTTAAAATTGTCTTATGAGCATATTTTCGAAGTTTCGGCGTTTTCTCCCTGAACATTTCCTGTATGTACATCCATCCATCAGGGCGGATCCAGAGACCAATTTTGGGAGGGGAGATTCCAAATGTTTTTGGTCGAATGTGTCACATTACAGATTTTGCCAAATGTCGCGGGCTACACTCCGTTTGTGCTGCGATACTATTTTATTCGTTTGAATGGTTATACGTAACATAGGAACTATATGTCACATAGTTTTTACTGTTTTTTGACTAAATAAATCTATATCTAAATATTATGAAGATGGCACGTGCAGGCATATAGCTGATGTTGGCCTAAATTAAATATTTATTAAAAGAAATGTGTTGATGCCTTTTATTATTCTTATTGGTTATTTTTTGGCTCCCTTTACATGAACATTATTGGTAGATCCTAGCAGTAAGTGTATATATAATATTACTTTTTAAATAAGTACATAATTATAACACAAATGTTTAATCAATTTTGCCGAATAGAAGAAGGTAACAAACGAAATCTCCGGGCCTTTTGGGTGGGGGGAGGCATGGCCCCATGCCCCCCACCCACGGATCCGTCAGTGAACGTGTTCAAGTTCAATTGGGTAGAGGCAAACTTCCAAAGAAAAAAGAAACACCCCTTGAGTTATTACACCGTACTTTAACTATTAGCTCGCGGCATCCATCCATCCGTCCAACATTGAGACACTTTCTGCTCAAGAGGTGATGGTGCTTTCTTCACTAGCTTTGGAAGTCTGATGTTTCAAAAATCGTGATGTAATAAATACTGATTTGATTTGTCAAATGTTCAGCATGTCACGAGAATGTGGTTAATATATAGGGTAAACCTACTAATTTAACTTATGTCTTGATATATTTGATTTGGGGGGGGGGGTATTTACGTGTCGAAAACAATAATTCATTTTGCAGAATCCACGTGAGCGTGAACGACCAACGCCCTCTAGATCGTGTTTCTGCATGGGGGCGGGTGAGTCTGCGTGCCGATCATCTTCACTGTATAGTCCGTGGGTTTGCTAGTAACGCTGCCTGCGGTCAATAAATGTACTAGAGCTCAGACATGGCCGCTACCTTGTGACTATTCTCTGAGCAAGCGTGGTCGGCTGTATGGTGAGCCTTCAGTGACATTATAATACAAAAGCTCGGATTGTATCGTACACATTCGTGCCTATGCTGTGCCCATGAGCGGTTTTAATGGTTGCAACTTGTTTCATAACTTGTGAATCGGAAGGTGTGTATTGTAGATCCAGACTTCAGTGAGGGAAGGCGTATGCACAGTAATATCAGTCTTCTCGTATAATTCCACCACAGAATAATTGCTTTTAATTGATATTGTTAAAAGTGAATATTTGATGGTGATACATATTTGTGTGCAGTTCGTGTTTTGTGGGTTTTATATGCCTTCACGCAATCTATTTCGACATCGTGACGTCAGATACACCGCCCTCAACCGATGACATGCCATTCCGGTACTGAAGCTCGTAGTTGCGTCACCGGCATAGTGAATATAGTTGGTTTTTCATATTTCTGAAAGCGTTGAAAGGTGTATTATTCAAAAATATCACGTTAGGTCCGACCGTGCCTTGTACAGCGGAAATCTGTAAAATTCCTGTGTACCTCTCGTGCCGAGGAAACCAGATGCTCATTGCCGATATCTGGCAAGTTGCGATTTCATATATATTACCGTGACCTCTAGATATAAAGAAAATTGATTACGGAGAGGTGTGCACCGCCATAATCCTGTAATAAAAGTTAATTTTTAGAATTTCTTTTGGAAGACCGTTAACTGTGCACACTTTCGTCTTGTTACCCACCACGTTTTCATCAAACTTCTGTGTATTATGCCATTGCACATTTCATTGAAATGTCACTTCTTTATTATTCGTTATCTCCTTGTGCTGAAAGATCATGCACAGATTGTTTAAATGCGACCGAAAGTTGTTCAGATGGTAGTGATAATTTATAAACTACCTGATTATTTAATATTTAATTGTTACTTGGGTTTCACAAGGTTTTTAAATGGTATTCCGATGATCTTTTTTCACTTTTCTGAATTATTTTTATGGACCCTTTAGTCTTAACTGATAAGCAGAGATAGTGTTATCTTTACAATCTCACATGGTGTGAATGACCAGTATATTTCTACCATGTTATAATAAAATTAGCATTGATATGAAGCCATAAGAGAAACTTACAAACAAATAGTCTTAATCTCTTTAAATTTATATGAAATAATTTGCATAATTATAATAAAGAAGATAACTCTCACACAAAGCAATAGATATGAGAATTAGACATTCTATAATATATTAAATTAGCCATTTATTATATATAAAGATGTTCTTGAGTAAAGTATTAAAGGTAATCACTTTTTCAGGCTGATGATCATAATGCCCATGTATCAAACTTGGATGATGGTCAGTTGAGAGCTCTCCTTGACGAGGCTATTGCCTACAAGTGCCCTAAGGATAGGGAAGGCAAAAGCAACCTCTTCAGAGTAAGTGATGTTACATCTACTTTTACAGGTACTTGTGATTTTGAGTGTCTTATGTTGTAAGTGTTTGTTGATGTACTAGGAACTCCTGCAGGAGGCAGAAGCAAACGAAGACGGGGACACTCGTCGGGGATTGGCAGGGGTGGGTGGGTCTCGTTATTATAGCAATAGCAATCGTCGCAGAGGCCGTCGAGATGCTCAGGTGTCTGAACGGCAGCATCGAGGTGGCTCCTTGCAGAACTTAGTGCATGCCTCAAATGCTGAATTTGATCCTGCTGCAGGTTTCGGTGGGTATCACAGTGGGGGCAGTCGCTCTGCTAGGAAATCAAAGCGTTTAAGTACTGGCAGTGGTTCTTACGGAAGTGGTTCAGGTGGCAGTGGCATTGGGAGAGACTGTGGTGGTATTAGTGTCAGTGCTCGGCAACGAGAGGGAGGTTCCCTGCCCAGTAATGTGAATGTGGGTGGTATGCTGACTTTGAGTGGACTAGACTATCATACTACTCCAACATCCTTGCCTTTTGATGACATTAAATCTTGCAAGCAAGTTGCAGCCAGGCGGAAAGAGTTCATTCATTCCTCCTCCTCGAATGAATTTACGTCAATGCCTGTCCAAGCTTCAACAATAAACTCTTCAGGCAGTGGTAGTGGTGGTGTTGAAAGTGGCAGTGCGTTGGTACCAAATAACAGTTGCATAGCTCCAAAACCAGAATTCATGGTGTTGGACCTAGGAGACTATGTTGGTGAGAACACAGGAGAAAGCAAGGGTGGCAACAGCAGCAGTGTTGGTTTGTCAAATAATGTTACCTCAACCAGTAGTGCAAACACGGACAATGGTCTTTCCACTGCATCCCAAAGCGAAGAGAAGAAGAGTCCAACAGGAGACAGCAATGGTGCAGAAGAAGGACTTGAATTGGAGGTGCTTCAACGAGCAGAGGTGACAACTCGGGTGCCCAACTATACCAGCAGGGCTATGCTGGAAGTTGGCCATGGAGAAAAGAAAAGCACTAGCTTGAACGCAGTAAATGCTACAGACTCTGTAGGAGAGGTTGATACCACAGTCACATTTCCTCTTGAAATTCTTCAGGTAGTGTAATATTTCTCATTGTAAAAGTGTGATCAGTATGTAAATCAGAAAAGTGCAATTAGCAAAATGCAATTAGACTTGCAATACATGAAATCTCAGAATGATAAAAGAAATTCAAATATCTATTTTATGCGATTTCCTGGAAATCGCATAAAAATCACACAATGTTTCAGATGGTTGTGAAATAGTTCAGAAGTGTCATCCAGTATTCTACTTTCTTTTAGGGAGGGGAAAAAGTTTGTGATGTAATCTTGATAATAAAAAGTAATAAGAAAAGATAGTACAATGAAACAAAATGGCATTAAATTGTAAATGGTTTTCCCTAGTCAGAACTTAAAAATGTTTTCTTTTTGATTTGACTTAACAGTGCAGTGAAAAAACGAGTAGTACTCCTGCAGTGAATGGTGTTGAACAAAATTCATTACAATTGCAATCTTCCTACACTTCTGTCAAATCTGTTATGAGCTCCAGCAGTTCAAGTTCCGGCCCTAGAGATGAGAAGTCCCTCATTAGTAAAGGTGAGTTCATTCATCAGTCGTTGTTTCCTGTGGAGCTAGTTGGAAATGTCTTAGTACTAGCTGGAAATGTCTTAGAATTGTGATAACACGCGATGAGCCCACGGTAAATTGCAGGCAGTGATATTGCAAAGCGCTCTGCAGGTTCAGAGTCTATAGGTAAAGCTGCTGCAGCATCGGCTGCAGCACCCACGTCTGCCGCCAATGCGGCGGCGAGTGCCATGCCCATGTTGTCCATGCAGCACCACTTGAGTGTGCTATCGCTTCCTCCGACCAGCTGGATCAATGCTCCTCTAGTCCCTGGTAAGACGGACTGCCTCCGTGCCGCGTCCCTTGCCTCCGAAAGAGCCTGCCTGCGAGCGTCGTTGGCCTCTGGTAAGAAAGGACTGTTGCCCTCTATTTTACTGTGGTGTCTGCTTCGCCACAGAGAGGCATGCTGTTTCATTTCATGAAAATGTATGACGTGCGATGTAACCTCATTGCTCATTTATGTAGAATTTGGCCTTTTTGTTAAGGAAATCAAACATTTATTTTGTTTCTTCGTTTTCTTTTTCTCTCTGCTCTTTGGACAAATTCTGTCTTATATTTGCCAAATTAGCTTGTTATTTGTCAGTAAGTCATCATGCTTACTTTCAATTGAATTGAATTTTTTTAGTTTGCATGAATTTGAGATACAAGAATGGAGTACCCTTGTGAAAATTGCTCAACCACTGTAGATTGTACATTTTTTTAAATATCACTTCAATTTCTGTTCTGCATGTATATGTAGGTTTCATGTGAATTTTAAACACAGCATTTAGCACAGCTCAATGTATTTATGCACTGCGTGTGTTAAATTGCAAGACAATTAACTTGCTATCTGATTTTCAATGCCTTTTCTCTTGCACCTCTTTGTAATTTTTCGTAGATGTACAGGAAATAAATTTGCTTATTCCCTAAATATTACTATTCAGCTTTACTATGTAGAAAATGCAATAGTGTTTATGAATGTTTGTTGAAATCAACATTGCTCACCGAACAGAAGTTATCAACAATCTGTTGAGTGTTTAGATAAGCAGTGATGCAATGAGGATTTTCTGCACATGATGAAAACTGTTTTGTTGCTTCAGCATTCTTTTCAATGCTGGAAGAAGTGTGTTAAAATTAAGAGGTAACAGTCCTGATTTACTGAGGGCATGACGATGCTACATCTGGCCACACTAGATGGAACCACTAGAATTAATGTTGGTGGTTTGCGAAGGGTTTCTCTTGCTTCCAAAATAACCATGCCCTTTTTCTTCTTAACAGTTTGTTTGTAATCGTATTTTGTATGTTGATGGAGCTCTAATTGTGTGGAAGTTGTTTAGAAAATGTTTTGGTTGCTGCATCGGTTTTATTAATTAATGTTTGCATCTAGTAAGTAGACTTGCCAGTTATTTGAGAGGAAATTTTAATTGTTCATTTTATTGTGGTGTTAATTGTATTGTGGGTGTAGTGTTATTCCTTGTCAAGGACAATGATTATACTACAATGTGTCCAAAGTTATTTTATGCTTTTACATGTTGAGATCTTACTTTTACAAGTTTCACTCTTGAATGAAAATAAATACATGTTATGTCTGGAAATTGGTGGATGTTTAAGCATGAAGCACATTTGATGAGGACAAGATTATCATAATTGTGTGAATTGAACATTTGGACACATTGCAGTTGCTATTAAGTAGGTTATTCATCAATACACTCGTTCACATCACATAATGAAGTGTTGCTTATTAGCATTGGAATGCTTCATTATAGACCTACGTATTTCTGGAAATTAGGAACAGTAATGACAAAAATTATATGCTTTCTGAATATTCTCTTTGCGTTTATTTAAAGTGTACAATTGTTTGCATAGTTGTTTTAGAGCATTACATGCATGGATGTGCTATGAAATGCTTTTATTCACAGTGTATTTTGTGCATGTTTCACTTAAAATTTATCATGCTGGAAAGCTTTGTTGCAGGACAACCTGTCATTAATAGAACTGATTTTTTTTTTTATTGTGAAGAAATTGTTTGTGCTCCTAATTTCATTTTCACCTTTACAAAGTTCCCGATTCAATCTCCGAGATTGGATTACTCTACATTTAATTGAACAAATAACGGAAGTTAACATACCACATGTCAGGTTCTCTTTGAGTGTCTCAATGCTTCTGTTGGTAAACAAGATGTTTCCAGTGAGAAATAGTTTGTACTGGCAGTGTTTAGACAATACTGCTGGAGACGTTTCATGACTTTTTGTTTTATTTCTTGTTTTTATTTATGCTTACCCCTGTTTGTCAGTCACAAGCGAGAAGCATGAGAGTTCCTACTCTGGGTTAACAACTTGGTACGCTGACTTTGTTACGGTAAAGCGGCCCACTAGAGAAGGTAATTCCAGTTCATCTCTACCCCATGCTCTTCTTAAGGGCAAGGGTGTTTTTCCTGAGAACACTTGGTCATTGTAAAAGCTTCTTCTCATGATGTAAATGTATAAAATGACAAGTTAACTGTATTTGTGCCCATTGCCTTGTTTGTTGTAGGGAAGCATTAATTGATAATTTAATGCTTTGGGTAAATAATTTGGAATTGATAGAAAGCTTATGCTATCACAATCCTTAGCAAAACAGAAATCTAAATGTGTAGCTTGTCATATTTAAATATTTACATTTTAAGAAAGGAGTAACTGTTTTAATTCATGACAATATACTTATTGTCTTATGGTAAAGGTGACAAAATATTTTATTCGAGGTTATGGTTACCATAGAAGGAACTTACATTAATGCTTTTTTACTTTTGCGTTGTGTGTTCTGCTATTTGCATGTGGTTGAAGATTATGTACATAGTAATACATTGGACATACTATTTGCACAAGAGATTTAATCATGTTATTCTATTGTGTAATGGCCTGAGTTCAGATTGTATACATTTAATTTCGAATATTTCTTAGTTTTATTTGTTTAACTTGCATTTGCTGTAACTTGTCTTATAAAAAGCTTACAGAGGTATGTTCAGATTATTTGTTCAATTAAATATGTTTACTACAGTATGCCTCTACAATCATAACGGGCCATAACGTTTTGTAGATTTGTGGCAAGGATAATGCATGGTATTTTGCATGCTTATCTAAGTAATTTGTTAGAAATATAATTGTGACTGACCGTTTGCAGATGTGAACAGGCTCACTTTTACTCACGGAAGCAGCAAGGACTGCTCTGGAGAATCAAAGGTAAATCTCATTCCTTTTCACTATCAGATATCTTTATTAGTTCTGAGAAAGTGGAGTAAAGAATATTATCCATTGCAGAACAAGTCTCTAGATGAGAATGGCAATGCTGTAAATCGTTTGGAGTCAACTAATAGCAATAGCACTGAACGAAAAGGAAAACAGAGGAAGACAAAGGTAAGGTTTTGCCTTTAAAATAAGATTAATGTAAATTTTATTCCCTTTCACATTTATTCAGATACCTAACCTGTATTGTCTTCGTTTAGTAATATAATGAGGTATTTAATCACCAACTTGGAAAAATTATGGGCTGGAAGATAATTTACTTACTGGGAATGGATGCCATTTTGCTTGTCCTGCTCAGAGTACCAACGTTTTAGATTTTAAAAATAAAAGTGGATTGATTTAACACACTACTGACAGAAGTTGTGTATTTTTGTAATGACATAACCATGAATACCTACAAGTGGAATTATGTCCAACCTCAAACTTTTAAAGCATGATGATGCTTCATTGTGTATGTGTCTAATTTCATGAGGTTCAGGCTTTTGACCTAGGTGATTAATATAAAGTATTTTAGTGTTCTTTCAAATACATTTTATTTCAAAGACTGTTATTGCCAAAAACTTTCACGCCGCACTTGACACTAAATTTGCATGTCAAGAGTTCATAACTAGTCCATAGTATGAAACGACAAAATATATACATACATCTTATAATTTTTATTAAATTTTTAACAAGTATGTAAAAAATTATATAATTTGTAATATCAAAACACGCTCCCATTTAAAATTACCTTAATGTTTTAAAACAAATGTGACGACAAATTCCTCTTGAAAATTCAGATTAAAATTCGAGAAATATCTCAGTGATACTTTCAATACTTAGAGATGATATGTGCAGTGCTCATGCGCCCTTGTTGCAACATTTATGCAGTGAAGACATGCGAGTGTGTTTTATTGTGGCCAAACTCACATTTTCAATATGCAATTCTGAAAAGGTGTTTTTAAAAAAATGCTTTTTATTTAATGGTTTCAGTTCCACTGTAGCTGTATGGCTACATCACTTACTTGGTTTGGTTATATCACTCAAATACATTTTTATTAATTTCCAAAACTTATTCAATATAGTTGAATCATTTAACAAATAGATCAAGGATATACTTCTGTTCTGTAGATTTTTGGAGTTATTTTCTCTTTGGTGTGTGTTCACATGTTATACACGACACTGCAAGCTCCAATTGTTGAATGTCCAAGATAAATGTAACTTTGTTTTAAAGAATAGGATTTGTTTACAACACGCATCACAATATGTATTTATTTAAAAGATTATAAGATATTTGAATGAGATATGCTTTGTCGCCATATGGCTACATAGAGAATACATAATGTTCAAATGGAGGATCATTCACATGTCATAACTCTGTTTAGCAATTGATATAACCTAATTTGAAGCATAGATTTGTTTTTATGATTTATAATTGAGTATAAATATATTAATGTAAAATAAATTCAATAATTTGGTGTCTCCTTTAATGTATTAATGAGTAAACACATTAGTGATGTTTTCTGGTCAAGTTGATAAAGCTGTTTTTCTAGAAAGATGTTGAATTCTGAAGAGATGCCGAATGAAAATAATGAAATTCTCAAATGCACAATAACAACCATAATAGAGAGAGATAGTTAAAAAAAAAAATTAGGAAAAGTACATCATGTTTCAGATCAAAATAAATATAAAGACATTGTTTATATCTATTTTTGGCCTAGTGAAAGAGAACTAAAAATACAAAAATGGTATTATGTTGGAAATAAATAAATGTTGTTTGTTGATAAAGTAACTCCTTCCAGGCAGAAGTAGTTCAAACAACTTCAACAAATTAGCAAAATGTCAAAGTAAATATTTCCAGGTGGCTTATCAAAGACTAAATGTTGTGTAGGGGTATATATTACAAACCCAAATAACTTTTTTTTTAATTGACGTAAGCAAAAAAAGGCTAGTTATACTACATATATTTCTTGAAGTTCCCTGTGTGTCCAATGTAGCCATATGGCATTATTTCATAAAAAATTAACTGATTTGCAGAATGTCATTAATTTTTTAAGTTTTCTGATGTTCCCCTTTATCAAGCTTTGCCTTCAAAATTTTGCTTCTTCATAATAAATAATTTGGGAATAAAAGGGATAATATGTTTGAAAAATGAATTTCAATAAAATTGGTATAAAAATGGTTTTGCAAAATGTGTGTAATATAGTTCAATATATGTAATGAAATATTTGGATATTGCATTAGAATTATCCTGATTTGCCTAAATCACAATTTTGAGAACTGAACTTAGGAAGTTAAAAAATATGAAATTACATGAAAACTCTCACTCTATTCATAACAAGGTGCTGGCTTTGGCGTTTACAATTGGCCTACATCAATCCTGTCCTACACAATTGACAGTTGGCACAAGTCTTGGTTGATGACACTCAATATACACCAAGCCTACCAAATTCATTGTCATGATTTGCTGTTGTGCATCTCAATTGCTATACAATTGGCAAAACAACTTACGAACATTTACAATTCTTAGGTTGGCAACATCCTCATTTGAGGTGGGAATGGTTCCATTGATTCCTTGTAAGTAAACTTCATCCAGGGTGGAAAATATTTTTCAACCACATGTTGAACAATAAATTTTTTTTCATGTGAATATCATACATTATTTCCCTTATTTCTGGCATTGATTTTGTAGTTAAATATAAGCAATATTTAAAACCTAAATTGATTAGTTGTGTATATTCTTCAGGATTCAACAATGTGGTAAATATTCCGATTATAAATGATTTGTTATTTATAAAATAAGAAATTTGTGCTGCTGTTTAGAATAAGAATTAAAACTTAGTGACTAAAATATTTCTTGTTTCAGACAAACAATGATCGAAATGTAATTATGTCTCAGAACATTGAAGGATACCGTGGTGACAAAGACATTGATACAGTTCTCAAGTTCATTGAATCGAATTCTGATGGTAAAGGAACAAACAAAACAAAAAATGCAACATCTCACAGTAATGGTCCAATGAACTTTAGCAGCAAACAGCAGCGAAATTGCAGTAGACTGATTGGATGTGGGACAAAACCACGTCGTGAACGAGGAGCAGAGGATCCTAGCGGGGATGAAGATCGTGTGGGGAAAGGGCGAGCTGGAACAGGAAAACAAGTGACCAAAGAGCATCGCGGTAAGGGTTCAAAGTTGAAAAAATCGAATAGTCTTGAAGAAATTTCAAAGACAAAATTAGAAGATCTTACTTCAAATTCTAAAGAAGGTAGTGAGAATGGAGTGACTGGAGAAGCTGGAAATAATGAAGAGGGTGCCTCTGAACTGGTGAGACGTCCCAAAAAGCAATCAACTTTAGATAATGGAGAGTTTTATGGTGAAAAGGGAAGAGTAGGTGATAGACGGTCTTGGGGGACAGAGGAAGGTCAACAATATTATTGTAATGATGGTGTGACAGTGTCAGCTGATGAGAGTAGTAGTGGGAGTGGACAGACTAGTCGGAAGCGTAGAGGAAACTCCACAGTTACAAGTTCCCTTACAAGTGATGAAAAGCGCAAGAGTGAAAGAGAAGAAGGTGTCAGTGCTACAGCTGTTTCAGTTGGTGGTGGATCTGGTGCTAGTGAAGAAACAGAATTTCATGTTGTTAGAAAGAAGTACAGGCGAAATAAGAGGAGAAGCAGTAGTGGTGGTCGTGGAACAAGTGCTAGTACTGGGGGAAGCATTTTTGGTGATGATAGTTGGCGCCCTTCCTGTCCTAATTACAGCACATCTTATTACCAAAATAGGGATGGTGGAGGGGGTCCATATTACCAAAGGAAAACATTCACTAATACTAGCAGTGGTTTCCCACCGCACGACAGAACAGTAGAAAGAGATAGTGGTGGAGTGATGTTATACACTCAGTATAGGCATCACCGCCCACGGTCACCAGACCACTTACGTCGTAAATCTACTTCTAGTATGCCTCCATCAGATAAGTCTGATAGCAGTGATTTGGATAGTGTACATTCTCTTCCAGTTTCTTCAACCACGCCAAAGTTGACATTGGATCAAACATCAACGTCAAGTGGTTCCACACCGCAGGCATCATATGCTGACATTGCTCGAATGGCTTCCACTAATGTCCCACCAGCTCCTACTCACACCCATAATTATGTAACTATAAATCTCAATGCAAATCGGTGGCCTGTAATGGGAATGCCCAAGAGTGCAGCGACAACTACTACTACTGGTGTTGTTACTACATCAAATACAAATCCAGTTTCAGTTCCCTCCTCTTCCAGTTCATTGGTTATTTCACCAGTAGTTAGTAGTAATCCTCAGTTCATCACTGGACCAAAATTGAATATAGGTGTTCCCCCAGTGAGTGGTTCAAAAGTAGCTGTTTCTGCAAGTAACTCTGCTTTGGGATTGCAAAACACAAACCCATCAACAGTTCCTGTTGCTCCGGGAGCAACATCTGAGGATGTAGATCAAGCTTCATCTCGAAGGGAATCCGATGCAGTTCGTTCATCTGAACAGATTCCTGTTTGCAAGGTGCGATCTACTCATTCTCCACCAACTGACACTCGAACAAAGAAAGATGCAATGACAAATACAAGTTTAGATTATGGTACAGTCTCCCCTTGTTCTTCTGAAGAGAAGGATACATGTCAAGTGCAGGGCAATGGTTCTAGACCTGTGGAAACCGTAGTGAACTTCTTGCGAGATGGAGAATATCCATCACTGGAAGAAAGTTTAGGTTCAGATAAATCAAAAAGTATGAAAGTTAGTCAACTTCATAGTACTCATTCACAATTTCTAGGTGAAAACAATTCATTACTGACTAGTTTTGTTAATAGTCCTAATAAAGATAAGTCTCAGAGTTCTCATGTTGTGACTGTATGTGAAACTGAAAAGGATGATGTAGCCAATGAGAAAAGACTTCAGATATTGCCTATTGATCCAAATGTTGCTGTGATTGCTGCTGCTGCTGCTGCTGTCACTATTCCTATCACAACTACTATCACCACAACCATCACTGCTGCTGTTGCTACTACAGTTACTATGGTTGCTGCCACTGCCACCACTATTTCCGCTACTAATTCAACTACATCCTCTACTACTGCTACGACGACATCTACTACTACCACCACCACCTCTTCTGCCAACGCCACCACGAACACTTCTTCTAACCCTGCCACTTCTACTTCAACTACTACATCCACTACCGCTGCTGCTGCTGCTACGACGACTACTGCTACTTCTAACATTACTACTTCTACTACTACTACTGCTGCTGCTGCTGCTGCTGCTGCTGCTACTACTACTACTACTACTACTACTACTACTTTTTCGACGACTACAACAACAAGTTCTTCGACTGCTTCATCTTCAACTACTACTTCCTTGGCTACTATTTCCTCAACTTCTACTACAACTACTTCTGCTTCTCCAGAAACGTGTGTGCCTGATAGTGTTGTTGCTGCTATGGAAGTTAGTAGTGTTCAAAGTGTTGATCTTACGACTGATGTTGCCAAATTGAAAGAAGCAAATGTATGTAAATCAAAGAACTCTAATAAGAAAGCAAATAGTTGTGGCAGCCGACCCCCTGTGATTATTATGGATGAAAGCGATCAAGTATTCCCTTACAGTGATGGATTAGCGACTGTTAGTGAATTGACTTTCGGGTTTGAAGTGAACGAACAGTTATTAATGTCTGACACTACTGAAGATGTGGAGGGTAAAGTTGGGACATCAGTATTTGTGCCAGACAGTACTCCTAGTGTTGTTGAGGAAGCAAACCCAGCGGCTGTTTCTACTACTGCGTCGTCAGCAACTATTATTTCCTCGCCTGGTGAAGACTTCTCTGCAAGGTACCGGGAACCTCTTACTCAACCAGACAACCATGATAAAATTGTCACCTTTGTTGGATTGGGTATGTATAAATTACTTTTTAATAATGATAGCAATTAATGAAATGGTGTTAAGCATAAAAAAGATTTATCTGCCTACCTGAATTGAATATAGTTAATTTAAAAGGAATTAACTTTCAACATTAGGCAGATAAAATATGTTTTCTGATTACTATCAACTTGCATCAATTTTATATAAAAGTCTCCCTTTTTCATTATATCAATTTTTTTTAATATTAGATTGTTTGTGTTTGTAAATTTTATGCATTGTATGCCATTATGAGAAAATCTTTTTGGGACAAGAGTTGAAACTTTGATGTTTAGCAGGGTTGTTGTTATTTAATCCATTCTCCCCCTTCAAATGATTTATAAATATGACTGACAAGTTGTAAATTAGATTTATCATTTTTTTATATTGTGTTAGTGGTTTATAGTAATAGTAACTGTGATTATGTTAATATGAAATACCATTGTATATATTTGTATTATAACACTCAAAGCCAAAAATGTTGGCATGTTAGCTAATTTTAATATTTTCTTTTCTTTTTTCCAGCATGGGATGATGTATTGAAAGAAATGAATGCTTCACCAATCCATTCTGGTGGCAAGGTTCAGTACTATAATGGCCAGTAAAAAAAAACTTCCATTTCCTTTTTTCCCTTGTGTGGCATTTTAATATCATGTGGTTAATTGGTTATATAATTAGTTGAGTTTTTCTTTAAAGCATCAGCAAATTTCTTTAAGTGCCCTAATGATCAGGAGCTTGTTGCATTTATGCATATAACTTTGCCATCTGCCAGAGGGGACAGATAGTGATGCAAGAGTGTATAGGCTCTGTGCCTGAAAATGTTATTGTTTACCAGAAAACTATATCTCTAAAGACATTGTGACAATGCTAAGAGCTTATATAGATAGACCCATGATGGAGAAAGTGTTATGAGATTCACCAGTGAAGGTTTTATAAGACTCGTATAATTTTAATTTATAAATATTACTCACATAATTCTGGTGATAACTTAGTCATGAAGTGGACATGGAAAAAGTCATGGTTGAGTGACAGTGATCTTGTTATTGTGATGTTACTTTGTTTTTCGTGAAAACTGAAGAAAAGTTGGTAGGAAATATATTTATGAACCAAAAAAGATTTGAAAGTTTTATTAGTGACAATAAAGGAATGCGAGAAATTGTTTGGTTTAGTATATTCCACAGAAACCATTTAGGAGATTAACTGAAGTATAAAAAGTGATTGGTGGTGATTGTGCATGTTGTAAAACAAAGAGCTTGCTTCAAATGTTGCATACTAAATGATGAGTTAACTATCTGCAAGAGAAAAGGAAAGATGTACAATATGGTGGTTTATATTGTAAGAAATAAGTTCGAAAATGTTCTGAAAAAGCTCTTGGATAAGAAAGTGTACTTGGATTTAGTTGCATTGTTTGAAGAATTTAAAATCTGCCTTGTACTAGCTTTTCTTCCATAGAAGAGAGTACAATTTTTGGTTTATAATGTGTTGGCATTTATAATTCAATTTATTATTGTGTGAATGTGTGTTTCATTTGTAGTCATCTTTTTTTTTTCTTTTTTTTTTTTTTAATATACATACATGAACATATATTCTAAACTTATGTAGTAAATTAGAGCAAGAGTGAAGACTGGTGAGGAAAAATCAATTGAATGGTTTGTGTGGAAGAATTTGGAAGATTCAAGATTGTTACCAAGTTTTTACGAACGTTCACAATGAGTATTTTTGTCTCCCATTCGTTCGGTTGCCTAATTGTTATGCATCATATGAGTGAATGTAACTTCAGGCTTTCAGATTGATGCATGTGGGGTTGATAAAATGTGTGAAAGTAGTCATTTTTCTGAAGAGCAAGTACCTTAACAATTTCATTCAGGGCCAAATAAGGGAAGATGCTGGATGTGTTTGGTTTCTTGAGTGGATGTGCAGTTCCTGTGCTGCTTTTGCAGCCTTTAAAGGTAGAGCAGGGGGTGCCCTGCTGTGTCCCCTCTTGTTTGCCATTACAGTTTGTACAGCTTTCAATTCTGTTGCAGCGTTTTTTCTGTGGAAACTACTAAAAACTCTATGAACTTTGTATTAGTTAAAATGTTGACAAATTTTGGTCAGAGTTGCTTGATGTGTAAGTGCATTTTCTGTTGTTGATTTTGTTTTTTGTTTTTCTGATGGGTCGAGAATGTGGCTTAAAGACATTTCCTTTCATGCAGTCCGACAGCAGTACTAAGGATCTATGCTTTCAAACTAGACAAGTTTTCAATAAAATATAAAAAGAAATAAAAAAAATGGAAACACCATTTCCCCATATACAAAACATATTTCAAAAAAATTATAATGAAGCTGTAATTTGCATTTCTTGTGGTATATTACTTGCGAATTATGACCAGGTGGTTGTTGCTGTGCAGTATCTCCAATTCGCCTCAATATGCTTGAAAGAAAATAAAATTCCTGATTCTGTATTACAAAAGGTGCACTTTGAATTAATACTCTGGTGAAACTTGTAATTTACTTCAAGAAATGTTTAATCAGGCTTTCCTAGATAACAAAGCTAAGATACAAATTGTAAGGTAAAGTATGCAGTGTGTAAAATAAGCTCTAATTATTCAATAAATTGCTTGTTGCAAAACCTGGAACTTTAAGCTGTTACAATGTCATAGTTCTTCAGGGACTTGGTACGACTTAAATCTTCAATGTCATGTGAAATGGAGAAAAATTATCCGAACAGCTGTATATTTATTTGAAATTACAAGTTCCAAGCAGTCACATAGTGAAGCAACAGTCTAATCCAACCGGACTTAGTGTTGCATTTTCTGTACACCAAGAAGTAGTGTGGTTACTATATTTTTCTACAGATGTTGACAGATTCTTGGTTTCATTTTGAAAATGGTGTTCTGGCAATAAAGTATGAACTTGTAGTTCTGTGTGTAAGTATTTATATTGTTTCCTACTGCTATTATTGTGCAGATTTTCAATCTAAATCTGTTAATGATCATCTGGACAAATTCATTTATTTTTATCTCTATTGGTTGAACCATTCTCGTGTTATGTATAGTGTTCTTCTCCACATATCTCGCCATAACTTGTATGTGGAAGTGTGTTAAACCAAAGACTGCAAGTGCCACTGTTTTTGGAGTGTGTGTTAAGCAGACCAGTTGGGTTAACTTCTTGGAATTGGACGACTCAAAAAAAAATTCGAAATTTTGTGTCAAGATGTTTTATTGAAATTTGCTTCAAAGTGAACACAGCTATATCAGTATATCATACAAAAGCATACATTTATGTAAAATGGATCTCATAAACAGAAGGTGTTTTAAAGGCCTGGGAAATAGTGTGCCCTTGACTTCTAGATTATACATTAATGTTATTCTATGATTTTCTGTTTTCCATCAGAGTGTTAACTAAGTCAGTTTTTTTCTAGGTGTTATTTTGTGAGAGATTGAACTTAACTGAATGTGAACCAGTGACTCACAGGAAATTTTTACTCTATACACTTAAAACCTTTATTCTTCAATAATCAGTTGCTTTCTATTTCTTTAGAATTGGAAACTTATACTTAATTTGGGATCCAACATTGGCCAAGAATATGGAATAAATTCTGTTTTCGCAGGCAGCCACTTGCTATTTTTACTTGTGGGTTGGCAACCCTGTATAACATTGTATTTGTTGCAGGCTTGAAGACATTTGGAAAATGTGGAAATGAAATGTGCTGAATATTTGTTAATAAGGAATCTATGCTGAAAACTGACATGTCCGTATAAATCATTCTGACCTTTGGTTAATTGTGTCAAAATATATTTGTGCTGTGTTGTGAATTTAGAACAAATATGACTACTTAAAATATACAATTTCATTTCACACTGCATTAAATTAATTTCAGTACTTTGTCTATATTCTAGACAAAGTTATTTTATTTAATTTTTCCTATTAGCATACTTTAAAAATGTTCCTACACGCAAAACTTTGCAAATTGATTTCAGTGCCACTGCTGAAGGTAGCTTTTGGAACTTAAAGGCTCAAAATAAGTTCTATTAAATATTGTTCCATTTTGAATCCCGTTGCCTGTTTGCCGCCTATTGAGTTACCAAAATTTGTATATTGAAAGTCGTATTTGTTATAAATTCCTCTTATATAAATAAGCAATATTTATATATAAATATATATACACTTATAAATTTGAGTCATAAACAGTTAACACATGACTGGCCTTTTATTTATTTGAGTTCCTAAGAGTTGATGGTTGGCTGTGCACTCCTTTCCTTTTCCTCTGTTTTGAATCACATTTTCTTGATGGCAAATTAGAGATGCTTTTGAATCAAAGGTCGCAATGGTTTGTATGGTTTAGGTGAACGAGTGTTACCTTTGTAGGGTTGATTAGGACAATGTACAGAGATTGTTAATACATGGATAAAAGTTGTTCAGTAATGAATAAAAGTTATGAAAAATCAATTGCTTTCATACTTTCAAATTGCGTGTTTGTTTGTTTTTTTTTGGAGGAGGGGGGACCATTTTATAGGAAGGAAGTGATTGCCCTGAATTTGTAAAAGATTTTTGTATCTTAATTGGGAATCATTTTAAAGAAAGCAACCTGAAATGGACATGTAGCTGATGCATAGAAACAGCATATGGAGGTGGTTATGAGGAAAAGGAGAGGAAGGATAAGTGTTGAGGGTTCAAATATTTAGAAGAATTGAGTGAAGAGGATTTGGAAAAAAATATTTGAAAAGTAGCATTAAGGGGAGAGTACAATTGAAAAATCTTAGACATCGAGGGAAAGAAATTACTTTTTAAAGGTCGAATTATTTTCGTGAAGTAAGGGTTAGGGTTTTAAAACTTCATTTTTCTAAAAACTTAGAAGCCTACATTGATGAAGTAATGTAAACAATGTCAGCCTTTTTCCTTTCAGCACGCTGTTGCTAGGGTGCGCTCATTTGGGATGTCTTACAACGTGTAATTAACAAAAAGAAACTTGCAGTGCGCTTGGCTCTCTATGTTAGGCAGAAGACATGAGTATTGCCATGCGTTTGCGTGCATCTCGAGTTCTACTCAATTTTCAATATGCACGTCGATGAAACTGCTTTATTGCAGACAGCTTTGGTAGCTCGTGTAAGTTATGTGGCGTTGAAACTAAGAAAAATATCTAGGAGACATTGGCTGTACGCTATTAAACCATTACAGCCCATCGTACGCTAATTCCTGGACAACTCAAATTTTCTTTTGTAATATATTGTGAATTTTATTTCAATAAATGTAGACATCATAGCAGAATTACTATTAAAATATCTAAAATATTTAGGAAACAAAGCTAAATATTAATGTCAAATGCAACTTTCAACACAAGCCATTTTACGATATCGTTCAATAATTCCTGAACGAAACATTCTAGTTCAATAAAAACTAACATTTTGAAGTTCAAGGTCTCCAAGAAACGTTTATTACACCGTAATCCACAGGATGCTTGAACATTCCATGCAGTTTCTGCTGGCCAGCGCTTCTCAATAATAACTCGCCAGCTCGGAGACCTGCCGAATCTGCAACTAAATGCGTATGAAAGAGATGAAGGGCAGAACGTCTGCCGGATTCCGCTAGTTTTAAGTAGTACAGGTTCTTGTGGGAAAACTTACGTGGACATTGTTTTGTTATTGAAGGTCTACGATTACAGTATATATTTTTTAATTTCTTAAATACGTAGTGTATAGAAAGTTATGTAGTGCTGCGCAAGAAACGGCGATGTTTTCACGTAAAAATTCGTATTGTGGGATCCTGAAGCAAAAAAAAAAAATTAAGAAAACCTCGTACTATAGTAAATTACTATCTCTAACATGTTATATATTCAGAATTTGTGGGACTTTGGCATCGAAAACGTGTTTTTTCTAATCGCCCGTCTGTAAGCACTACTATCCTTGGGTTTTAATTTTTTGGCGCACCAAACTTCTCGATGGAATATCTTGCTGCATTTTGCGTTTTCTCGGTCGTGCCGATAGATCGCGACCATATCGAGCAGTGCGACTTGCAGCGGCACGGTATTCCATCGTGAAGACGCCCCGGCGCCAAGAGATAAAAACCCGAGAGTAGCGTCTAATCCATAGGTAGCATTTCTTTCAAAATGGACATTCCCGGTTGGTCTGATTCAACCGGAAGCGATGCGATTTTGAAAATAATTGTTTAAAATTTGGAGCTACTTTACAGTAACCCCCGGGGACAGTTTCAAAGTATTCTCAAAAATAGCTTGAAATTTATTCTCTTACTTTCTTGCAAGAATGGTGTAAAATACACTTATAAAGATGCCATAGGTCCGTTTTCACCGTTAATTCTGAATTTTTGAAAATTGCTAAAGTTTGAATTTTATTCGGCGTCTTTCCACAACTACATAATTGAATATAGAATTTTCCTTTAACTGAAATTTGTTAACAATTAGTTCTTTTATTGAGGTCATTACATTTTTTGAAACTTTTAGTAGTTTTCGCTTAATACTGCATGCAATAGGTGCAATTTTAAAAAATTACAAAAACAAGATGTTCCAAAAACTGGCTCTAAATTGTTTCTTTAAACTTTTGGTATGGTTAGTGCTAAAAGTACTTCTACATATAAAACATGAGTATCTGCGCCAAAAATTTACAAAAAATATTTCAAAATAATAATATAAATATATATAAATTATACTATAATAAATATATTAACATACATATAGAGAGAGAGAGAGAGAAGAGAGTAAAGGAGAGAGAGAGAGAGAGAGAGAGAGAGAGAGATGGACTTTGGAGTTGTTTCAAGGTCTAAATTCATTCGTAGTACGTTCTTATTTATTTGATAATACACCGAGTTTGCTTTCTTCAGTATTATTCAGTTTCTTCTTATATTTTCCGACTTCCAAAATTATTGTTCCTGAATACTCATAACTTGTTACTGGCTCCATGTCTTCCTCTCTCCACTTAATGTTCAGTTTCTCCTTTCCTGTGCCTGTACGCAAAACTTTCTCTTATTGATGCTCATCCTCATACCCCTATCCTCCAGTGCATACCCGCAGTCCATTATTATCTTGCAGCTCTCTTGGGCTTTTGGTGTACAATAAAATATCGACCGCATTCACCAAGGCTTGTATCCATACCGGTCTCATTTCCAATTTTACATTTCTTAGAACGCCTTTTGGTTTGTTTAATAGCCTGATCCATAAAGATTATGAATAATAAAGGGCTCAATGAATCCCCCTGTTTAACCCCTTTGCCCATTCTAAATTTCCCACTGAGTTGTCCCTTCAACCTGCCTTACTCTACCATACACATTTTTGTTTTTAATTACCCTTACATTTTGCTTTCTCCAGTGTGTCCCGTAGTTCTTTCCTGGGTACTGAATCGAATGCTGACTTAAATTCTATGAAAGCAGTTTTCCCCAGTAAAGCGCCACATTTGGCATCACTGTCACCATAAGAGACCGTACTTCATTCTTTAACGTCGGACGCGCCATAGTTCTTTTCAGGTTCTTCTATTCAATACCATGGAAATATACATAGTAAACGTTTAGGACTAGAATGGTATTAAAATGTAACGTACCTCTCCGGGCATGTTGATAGGTGAGCTGCGGATATCTGCCTATTTTTTTCTTTCAACGGTAAAAGCAGGGTTTCACTACTTACTCATTTTGAGGCACTTCGACTTTTATACGCGAATTTTGTAGTGCCTAAATGTTGCCTATTCTCGTATTTATTAAATACACTTCTTCCCGTAGCAAGTCACACATTTTTGACGTAAAATAAATAAAATATTGATTAAAATGGAACCACCATGCATTTTTTATTTTAAACCCGAGTGCAGACAATAGTAATCGAAGAACTATTGATAAATCTATATTGCGTGTTATTGCCAGCACAGTGGGGATATTTCGTAGTAAGAAAACCGTGGAAAATCACTGGTGGTAGGCGAGATATTTGAAGGCATTTCTGTCTAGTGAGTTGAGGTTTTTGCAAAGTGATGGTAAGCACATTTAATTCCAGTTATATTGTCACTTTCCCGCCCTTCGTAAGAACAATTCGAATATTAATCGATAATTAATATTCGTTTTGTAATCTAGCGCCGGAAAACGGCGATTCTTCCACCCCAAACTCTTTGTCAGATCCTGGTAACGAAAAGTGTCGTATACCGAAAAACCGATGGTCGACCAAAAGTCTTTTTGTCCATCTGATCTGATAATTTTTTCTTTAAAGAGAAATCTCGAAATAAAGTCGTGTGCAATGTTTCGAAAATATGAGTGGTTTTCGCGTAATTGTGCATGAAATATAGGCAATTTGTAACAATGTTTGACAAAAATTTATCTTTCTTTAAATTTTCTCCTCGAATGTATTAAAATACGCTATAAAATGGTGCTGGTCCTATTTTTACCGAAATACCTATATTCCATTATTGCAAAAAGGTTAACATAGCAAAAGTACAATATTGAAGATAGAGTTTCTTGTCTTTATCAAAATCGAAAGTTCTGTACATTTTTAAAGGGAAACAAGTGTACCCGTAAATTTTGCTTGAAATTAACGCAATGTATAGAATCATGTTCTTCAAAATTTCTCCCAATCTTTTCTTCATTTTCCATGGATAAATAAACGGATGCCTTAAAAAAGGTCGCAGATCTCATTTCTGTAGATTTCTTTGAATGATTTAAAATTGTAAATTAAGAAATAATGTGGAAAAGTGTGAGCTTTTATTGTCGGACCACTTGTTACATGTGTTAGGCATGGCGATTAAAACGAATTATACAATATTTTCTATTATCTTTAGATTAAAAGTAAAAAAAACACCTGTGAACTATTAGGGTATTGCAACATTCATTGAATGAAAAGCAAAAAGGTGGGTTCTGTGATTCAGCATTTGTTTTTCGAATTGCCCAACAAAGATATAAAAGATTTCTACGAGCATTTGTACAGAATAATGATGAAGGTAAACATTTCATCAATTTCATCAGACGTTTTTCTAGACCAATTACACAGGACGTCTCTTCAAACTATTGACAAAAAAATATATAAATGCTCCGTTCACATTTACGAGCAGCTGGGTAGTGACGCAGGGACGTGTGGTGTAAGAGGCATGCATTACTTGCGCAAGTTTTCGTCATACACGAGCACCCAGCGCTGGATAATACGACAAGTGGAGATACAGTGGTTCGACTCGGGATGGCATGTACTAATTTGGCAACAACCACCTCGTACTTTCAAAACAATCGTGACATTTCTCGTGGCACGCTTGGAGGCGCTAAGTTCATGCCCACAGCCTTCCTTCCAAAGCCGGAGGCATCCTCTCCCCGCACCCCCCGCTGTGGAATATCAAGAAAAAATGCACGTATAGTACGCAGAGATGCTACCCGGCACTCCTCTTGACGAGTGACGAGACTTATGTAAATTCAGTGCCCTCTGAAATACAGAGTGTGCAGTTAAATAACGACTATTAATGAAGGATTACTCTGGAAAAAGAGGTCAATGCTCGACCAGCGGCTGAGAGACGTTTTGCGTCGATTAATAATAATAATAATAATAATAATAATAATAATAATAATAATAATAATAATAATAATAATAATAATAATAAATAAGATGATTAAGACGCAACGAATTTAAAAAAAAAAAACTTTTTTCGGGCGAAATTTCGGCGTTTTCTGGCGCATGATTACATAACTTTCACTTCTTACGAATAATTCGTAAAGCGAGAAAGTAAAAAAAAAAACCTTAGTAAAATGGTCCGGCCGGTCAAAATTGTTTCGTCCTCGTAAAACTTTGGCTAGCGTGGTCATCTCTAGTACCAAAAAAGACGACCTGGGAAATGTCGTTCTACCTATTTTATACGTTCTTTTTGAAGTGTATTGATTCTAAGAAGATTACAACAACCCCAAATATTCCCACTATTGTTTAATTCACGTAACGGCAAGGACTGAATTTTCAATGTGGCGTCTGAACTTTCTTCCGGTCAGAACAACCAACGGTTGAAATTAAAATTAATATATGTGAATCCGACCGCCCCCAGCTTATAGAATTCATACATTTAATTGTTGTCATCGTCTGAAGGTTGGGTTCTCTACCTTGGAAGCATTTTTTGTTATGTGACAATCCTTCTGCTTTGCTTTTCTTGAGAGTGAAACATCTGATCAGTAAAAGAGCGTGAATTCAATGTCCAACTAATCGAAATAAGACATCAATGTTTTCAAGAATGGAATTGACGACTGTTTTGTGCGTATAAAAATTTAATCTTAAAAGTAATTATTTGAGAAACGTGTGTGTTAATTACGCATTTAAAATGGAAGTACTAACAATGTACTTAATAAACTGAAATGCGCATAGATGTACATTTGTTTCTGATCCAAGTTGCGAGTTTCACTTTGTGTGCATTATTGCAGCCCTATTCATTTATAGATAATTTCCTTTGCTTCCACCACTCTATATGATAAGCAGGTTATCACACAATGTTCGCACACACGTATCGTTAGGCTCATGGAGTGCAAGGTCTTCGTTTAGCAAAGTAAAAAGTGAAAACAGTGAACTTCTAGCCTAGTGACCACGTGCCTCTTATCATTTGTTTAATTTAATTGTCATTGCTTCTATGGCGTAGAATTCCGGCCATATCTGTTTCCTTTTGTCTTCGCTTTTCTGTCATGTGATGCTATTGTGTGAGGAAGAAGGAATGCCTTAAATTCTCTATCAGCAGGGTTTCTCTTGCCAGCTCGTAAACTAATCTTGATGTAGTTGTTTTGGAAACTAACATTCCTTTTAAGAATGTGGCTTTTACTTTTTCTAATACTGGGAGTTTCTTTTCTGTGAGGTTCTGCCAAATGATCTCTATCCCGAGTGGGGCAAATTTTTGCTTTGCAAACTTTCATTGCTGCGTTAAGGGTCAGTTGTCTTAAACGTTTTATATCATTTATGAAATGATTGATTGAGGTGCTCTCTCTTCTAAGTTTTTCGTGAAGACTTCCTGAAGGTTGTACAGTGATTCCTAGATATTTGAATTCGTTGATTACTTCTACGTAGGAGCCAAGAATATTTATTTCTGACCCTGCTGGCGTCTTTACTCCTTTTCTGAAAACCATCATAACTGGTTTACCGTGTTAATTTCGAAACCGTGCCTCTTACATCATTCCGCCGTGTATGATATTACTTCTTGTAGTGTGTCTAGATTTTTTACCGTCACGTATCGTTTTGCCGTCATTCAATTTTTCGGTATCAAGGACCTACAAAACATGAATTCTCCCTGCACCACGTGTTAAGATTTTGCGGATGCTCAGTGGTTTCTTCAATTTGGAAAACATTCTACATTTTACGCGTGGTTTAGGCGCTAGTAGTTTTAACAGACACCGGATGGACGGACGAACAAATACAAAAGTCTTTAAAAAAAAAGAAAAGAAAAACGGTATCAATGGACCCCAAAAGGTTTATTTTTGTTGAAATCTCGAAATCTATTTTCCGCATCATTACATAACTTTCACTATACTACGTATATTATCAACGTGTCAGATTTTTTTCTTTAAAATTTAACTACTGGATTTATCCTCATTTTCCCTATAATTAAGAATTTTTCTGCCGAAAATTCGCCGTTATTTCGCGCAGAAGTACGTAACTTTGCTCTACCCCTTAAAAAATATTTTCGGATAATCATTAAAACGAATAAAATGGTATCGCAGTATGAACTGGGCTTAGCCTGTGCCGTTCTACATAATCTGTAATATGACTCATTCGACTAAAACATTTTGAATAAAAAAATATCTTAATTTACCGACCACACTCGACTCACTGTTGGGCATTTATATAATATCCCCAGCATGAAGAAATATAACGAAGGGGCGGATTTTAAGACCTAACGCATCGCCAAATAGATCAAAAAATGTTTTTAAAATGCCCTAAAAGAAAAGAAAGGTGACGTAAAATGTTTTTATGAAATCAAATTCAGATGCCTAACGCAAGCTGCTCGATATGTTACTGATGAAATCACAGTGGTGGATCGAGGGGGGACATAAGCCAACCAAAAGATCTAGAGAAAAAATTAAAATGGTAAAACTGCAGGAAAAATAGAAACGAGAGACACAAGAAAAAAGAAACTCTAAAGTGTATCGAAAAAATAACCGTGCGAGCTGTCCTTAGTCTTTTAATTACCAACGAGAATCCTGATTCTCGCTGTATTTTATGCCAGTGGCGCGTGTGAAAAATGTCTTTGATTGTTCTCTAGAGACGTGTGACACCTCATATCTCTCTTACTCCGTTTGACACAAGCGGTGCGACGGCGACTTCCGACGCAATTGGAAACAGCGTTGACGAAGTAAGGTCTGTCCGTGCCAAACGAGTGATCGTGACCTGCTGTTACAGTTCGCGCAACAGAATAAGGTATGGATTGCATATATGCGCCTGGAGTCGGGCGGTTCATAAGTACTTAAGAAGAGAAAGAAAATATCTAAAAAGAATCAGAACAGAGAAACAAATATAATAAAAAGAAAGTAAAAGAGGCTTGAAACACATTTTGTGAAATCCTGTCGGCATTCTTCAGTCCTAGACAGACAGACAGTTAACTTTCTATTGTAACGTATTAGCCAGCGTGCCTCATGGCATCTAGTTGGGGACGCTTGGTAGAGGATTAGCCTAGCCACAGGAAGTAGGGTTTTTCCGTAAAGGGAAGACGCGGAAAACGGGAGGCTCACAGGCTTTGTGAGTATTCGGCCTATAGAAACTTTTCACTTTATAACAAGCGAGGGGGTGGCGTGTGTAGTAGGTCACGTGGCCTCGCCTATATAACAGAGTGTACAGAGCCAGTGGTGGGTTCTGGAGACCGTGAGAGAACCCTCGTGCGTGTTGCACAAAACTTGGCGCACGAACGTGCATATGCCGAGCAGGCTCGCGAGGCTCGAGTCACTAGTTGACGAAGCCCTGCGGACTTATGTCCTTGGGTACTCGCGGTCACGGGTGAGCTGATCTGTATGCGTGCTCGAGGGTGAAAGTGTTAAGTGCCACGATTCACGCCGATTCCTTCATCGAGATAGATCGCTTCTGCGATCGAAGCAAACCAACCCGTTGGTGCCGCCGCCAAACGGGACTTGTGTCCCAGCAAGCGCTGAATCCGGTCACGGGAACTAGGCTTGTGCGGGCGCTTCAAAGTAGGAGTGGCGAATGCCACAATCAAAACATCTTAATCGGTTTGGATCGCTCCCGCGATCAGGGATAGTAGGTCTATCCAAGCTAGAGTGGTGTAAAGAAATTATTAATGTATATATATATTATATATATATATATATATATATATAAATATATATAATATATGTATTGTTTGTTGTTTCCTTTAAAAATATATTTTATACGAAAACTCTGTGTCGTCTGTGCGTCGCTGTGAGTATCCATAACGTCACACTATATGTCGAATGATAAATTGTAAATCGATATCATGCGTTTTTTTTCTCCTGGTTAATTCTATCGTGTTACATCGGTTTTTAACTAGAAGAAGGAAAATATAATATCCTAAATCCTTCCTCATTTTTGCGCTCTAATATAATCAACGATTCAAAAAAAAATTATAATTATTTTGAATATAGATACATATAAGTGTTCATATAATAATTAAACTTAATATTTAATCTTACCATTTACAAGAATTTATGAAAATAATTATACTTGTTTAGAATTATATATTTCTGCTATATAGTACAAGAGAAATGTCGAAACGTTGAAATAATAAGCTCTTAAGACAATGGAGTATATTTGTTCTAAGAAAACTTTATTAGGTGAGCCGAATGGCTAAGCCGCCCTATGCGTCACCGGAAAATTTATTTGAGTGTAATTAGCACTATCCCGGTGAAAATGTTTGAAGAGAAAAACATTGGAGCTGGGTTTTTGAAAAAGGCCTTTTACGCTCGTTCGTGAAAGAGCGTAAATTTAGCTATTTTACAGAAACGTCGAGATTTTGGCAAACTTATTTGACATTAATACATGTGCTTTTAAATATAATATTGGTGAACGAATCAATATTTACGACGTGAGAGACCAATGTCAAAAAAATTAGCATTTTTGGTAAACTTTTCAAAAAATAATACATTTGAGCCAATATGCGCACTATCAATAACACAAAAAAAACGATACAGGTTGATGCCTAGCCACTATCCCTACCAAGGTTTTAAGGAAAACATTTGGAGCCGTTCTGAGAAATCGTGTTTTTTGTAGTTTTATAAAAATTGCCGATATGCTCGTAATATGCCGTGGAACCACTAAAATTTCGCAAAAATTTTCCATGGATCTTAATGAAAGAACCTTCCAGCTATGAGAGAAACAAAATTTTAACTAAGAAAAATTCTCTATACTTTGATTTGGTAGTTTGTAGCGAACACCCGAAAAAATCAAACTTTCCAATTATGGAATTCAAATTAACCTGGGAAAATTCGGACATACGCCACTTTATAAGTGTATTTTAACTCTATTTTACTCTACGCCGTTTTGAGTGAGAAAAGTTGCAAATATCTGGGGTGCTTCTATGTAATCATGTACCCCAATTTTGAACAAGTTTCAAAATTTCGACTCGAAACGAGATGCACAGTGTTTCTCAATTGGAAACATTCTACGCGTTTTAGTAGTTTAAAACACGACAACCGGACGGACGACAAACAAACACAAACGTTTTGAAGAGAGAAAAAAAAATCGTATCAGGGACCAAAAACGTGTATTTTTTATGAAATCTGGATAAATCGATTTCGCAATCATTACATACTTCACAGTATACTACGTGTAACGAAAGTAAAAAGCAGCGAATTATGTAAAGTTGGTTGCTTTTTTCATTCTAGGTTAATTTACGTTTCTGACAAATACACCCCTTGAACTAATCAAACTTTTCAATCATGAGTGCATACCGGCCCCATTCAACCCTCTGGTGTTTGGCCATTTCAGCTCCGCGCCCGGCACACGAGAGAGAGGGAGGCGGAGGAAGTGCGTCCTGCTCCCGCCGCCGCCCCGCGCCCGCCGCCCCCGCCCCGCCCCGCCGCCCCGCCGCCGGCCGCCGCCGCGCGCCGGGCGCGCCGCCGCCGCCGTCGGCCCTCCCGGCGCCGCCGCCAGCGCCGCCAGCGCACGTGGAGGGGCTTCCAGCAGAAGAAGACGAAGATGAGCAGGCCCCGCAGGAAGTTGATGGGGTCGGTGACGTACCAGAAGGGGAAGGCCTGGCTGTCCACCGTCCACGCGATCACCTCCGTCACCCACGACACCCCCATCACGCAGAACAGCCGGGTCAGCACACGCAGCCTGCACGCACACCACCACACAAGCGCATTCACACCGGACACCTTCTTTTTTCAAAATAGGCGTTTACGAAATAAGTAGCGGGACATTTTATTTTAGTACAATACGAAATCGGAGACGCGTTTTTCCGATTTTGATAACCAGTGGAGAATCGAATATCGAGAATCGTTCAACAGACATGTGAAGGTCGCAGACAAGGTAATTAGCTTACTTTGCTGTTCACGGGCCCTGCGAGCATCTGACACGAGATTTAAATTTAAGAGCAGTACTAATTACTCCGGAGTAGTGGCACGCCACTGGATAGTCATTGCAGTCTACTGAAGCAAGAAATTAAAATTTAAAAATAATTAGTCTGATTTCGAATTGTATATTGTGAGAAAAATTAAACATTGAAACATGAAAAAGTATATTGTTTAAGTAATCGTGTCTACTTAAGAGTGCAATATTTGCATATCTTTTGGATTTAAAATTCAACGATTCCTAACTGATTTCCGCTCGTAAGCAATAATAGTTTATTTGTTTCACATTATTGTTATATGCAACAAATCACTAAACTTTTAAATATAACTCAAAATGAAAACAAGAAGGAAATTCACCTTACAAACATATTCCTGCCCCTTACCAAAATTCTCTAAGGTGGAATTAAAAAAAGATCGCGAAACAATAATTAATAATAAAGAATATAAACGTAATTCAAATATCAATTATTTGATAGAAGATATTAACCAAGTCATCTCAATGACATGAATGACTCAATGATTTGACCAATAGATGAGGGAGAAGTGGTAATGGATTATGTTTTCATGTAAATCATTGTATGAAAGGAAGATTATGGATTACAACGTTTTGTAAACGTGATTGACAAAATGACCACAAAGCGCGACAAGACAATCGGTGAGTAAACGGTCGCCTAAAGAGGTTAAATGGTGAAGCAAACAGCATGTCGCAGAGAGTTGTCGAAAAGTTTGGTTGCCATAAGGGACGGCCACGCGTCGCGGAAAATGTCTTTTCTGTTAAAAAAAATTAGATACTTGAATAAATTTCTACTAGGAGCAGTAATGAAGAGAACGTAAATTTACACGTTTTTAATTAGAAATTTGTTCGGGCAAAGGAAAGGGGAAATTTTACAAAACTTTCGAATGTCTAACAGAAAGATGTCTGGTGTAACGAACACCGAAAAAAAAAAAAAAAAAAGATCCGTTGGAGTATACCAGACCCATGATGCTGCAACAAGGAAACTTGTTACAGATCAATTCCGCGTCCAAGCATGCCTTTTTACTTTCGAAAAGTATCCAGTTTCTAAAAGTTCCAAATAACTATATTTTTCTCCAAGTTCGACTACTCATCCATCAAAAGATGACAGACTAATGCCGATAGTAGTTAATAGGAGGCCAAAGATTAATAGAACACTGTTTTCTAATCGTCTCCTATATTATTTCAGTTGTATGCACCTTTTGCGGCTCTCACACGCAACCATTATTTATAAATGAGGTCTCTAAAGAAAGAGAACTTTGCGGAGACGTGACAAATTGAACACTTTAAAAACATGACGTATTTGTTTAAAGAGCACATCCAAATATTAATGTCAAAAACAACCCGCAGCACTCAGTCAGCTATATCGTTAAATAACTCTTAAATGAAGCGTTACAGGGCCTTTAAAACTAAAATTTTGAGGTCAAATCCTTCAAAGAAACGTTCCACACAGCGTTGTCTATAGGATGAGATATTCTTAGTCATTCTAATAAATTTTGCTTATTCTGCACTTATCGATATTATCAACGCCACCTACATTTCAAACCGGTGATGGTGGCCATCTTTGTAACGTTACGTTTAGAAGACGTAGATTTCTCTATCTCCTCTGTACTCTTTCTGTGCTCACCTGGGTTTTGTTCAAAATTTGTTCAATGTAATTTGTCAGTTACATTCCTTTTATTTTTGTTTGATATTGTGTAAGCAGGAAGTATATTTATACATTCTTTTAAGAAATAAAGCCATTTTTAATGGAAATGGAAAGCGAAAGGGTGGAATTAGCATGCGAGAGTTGTCGCGCGGCCCTGGATTAGTGAAACGAGGGTGATGGTGGGGGGAGGGTGGGGGGAGTAGCGTGCAAGTGGCTCACATGCGTCGCCGGGGGCCCTGGCTGTGCGGAGCACGCCCTCCGCGCGTCGTGTGGCTGGAGCTGCCTGCGCGCAGCGGGGCCGTGAGGTGGTGCTCGCGCTTGATGCGGATGACCGTGAAGGCGAACAGCGCCACGTCGGCCGCCAGCAACAGCAGCACCGGCAGGTAATAGTACAGCAGCTCCGCCGCTTTGGCTGCGGACACAACGCGTGATCACGTCCGCTATGTAGATGGAATACGAAAATATTGAGTCGACCAAATCCAACAGGCTATTATATTTTATTTTATGTCTTGAGAATTATGAATATACATCTCTGAGAGCATCCTCATATGGTAATTGGTTTCAAGACTTTACATTCTGATATCATTTCAATGAAAATTATGATTTACAATTTATCACACTTTTAGGCTCTCATTCATCAGATAATACGATAATAATAGTAAATTGTGGTAGGAACTTTTTGTCATCACTTACTTTTAATTTCATGTTTATCGTTAAATACATCCATCTTCTACCTCTCACCTGATGAATATACCAAACAAGATTGAAATGATGTGACGCATCAAATATGGAATTTGATCAATTTTTAATATATCGTATATACAAATCAGTGTTTGTTTGTTCGTATTTTATGCGCTCACGCATCATTCATTCGAGTACGATAAAACTTTATCAACTCATTGCTTGCACGTTTGCGAAGAATATAGGCATAGTACAATGGGAATGTGTGCATGTCTGTCGCAAATAGACGAGCATTGATGATTTTATGCGTTTATGCTGACTCGAGCGCTCCTGAACAGAAGCTCTACGCAACCTCAAGTATTAGGTGGGTTTTTGCTGCTTATTCCGCCCCTGCGATTGTGAAATATTGACCGGCATTATTCCTTCAACGTTATCTGTGCAAGTAAATCAAATTTCTTGAAGACAGTATCGTAGCGAATGCATACACAAACTTGAGGGAGAGACTTTTAAAAATGGGATACTTCACAACCATGTACAAAATGGGATATAGAACAAACTTAACATCACTACCAATCACGACTGAAAACAGATTTTCTGTTTTAGATTATGACAATGAGTTTCCTTGCCTTCCCAATCCTCACTCCTTCCCATGATCGACACGCCCACCCACAAACGAGCGCAAACAGGCTAGCAAGCGCGAAGACACGTAGAGTGGCGCAACCTGACCCACAAGTAAGCAAGGTCACACCCATTGACCCCATCGCTATGGGCAACTCCCTGCTCGGTGGGAAACTCCCATCCAATTTCTCTGTCACGGGAGTGTTGAAAGCTAACGTGAGGTTGCCGAGATAACCAATGAGATGGATACCCACACAAAAACTCTCACCAAACGGGATACAGTCTTCATAGGAGGACAGAACGACAACAATTTGGTTGGTTACTTTAGTCCTGAACAACATGTAAACAAACAACAACGTGCCGCCCAAAACACAAACATTACAGTCTCGACTCCGCCCTTCTGGTTCAACAAACCAACACTGTGCAAAGCAATTGAACACGCAAACCACCAACTGAAACTGCATCGGAGACACACGAGTTAAATTATTTGAGGTAAACTCTCTCTCAAAAAAACACTTCAAGTTTGGTCTTCACCTTAACCCTGTCGGAAAACTGCACTCGGAAGCGAGCTTGCAAAACACTTCCTTTCACAAACTCGGCAGTGTCTTGTCAAAGACCACTTCCACACCCACGTCTCCAAGTTCTCTTCCATCCTCCGGGACCTCTTTGAACACAATTACCGTATCCTCTGAACGTAACCTTGTACTACCTCTCCCATTATTCATTTATCTACATATGTCACCCCTTCTACCTCACCTCACTGCGGGGGCACAGTACTTCCTTCGACCATGCACTCGTGGTAAAAATGAGATACATAAATAGCAACTACAGTTAAATGCAGCAGAGAACCATCCGTGTAGGTAATGCAAGCACATTATATAATGCATCATTATGAGAAATCTCTTTCAAATAAAATTTAGTTTATCGAGGAAGCATTACAGTGTGATCTAGGTCAAATATATAAATTTTTACTTTACAGACATTGCTTGCCTCTTAATGATCTAAACACACTAAAAATTCCTAGTTTTTACTGTGCAGGATCGCTTTGTAGAGTGAAGGAATCAAATAAAAGCCTTGCTTACGGAGGTTCATGTATTTATGTAAGAAATGATATTGAAATTAAATTCAATTTATATGCAGCTGAAAAAGTTTTTGAACTAATTGTCGTACATTTTATTACGCCCAAAACTATCATACTTTGCATCTACAGACCTCCAACTAAGCGAGCTTTAGATAATTTCATTTTCTTAGAAAATCTAGAGATACCTCTGAACAAAATTAGTAATCTATCTTTTAAATCCATTGTTATATGTGGAGATTACAATATTGAGTTTCTGAACGAATCTTACGAAAAAGAGTAGTTTCTTAATTTACTGCATTCTTTTAATTTAGATATTACAGGGAATGTACCTACACGAATTACATTTAAAAGCAAAAAACTACTTGCTGAAGGAATCATGGGGCACAATTTACAACGCTATTGACACAAATGAAAAATATAAACTATTTTCCTCAAAGCTTTCATTTCACTTTAACGCGTGCTTTCTTCTCAAAACGAGAAAATTAAACATTTCACTGAAAAATAAAACTTAGATCACACAAGTAATTAGAACATTGTGTAAAAACAAATGTACGCTTTACTTTATTTCCAAACATCATAATGTATCTCCGGGTTTCCATGTCTACTTCCGAGAATATAAAATTTAAGGAAAGTAATAGTTCACGCATAAATAATGAGGATATTTTGAACGCTAGTAACAAAATTAAAGCAATGTGGAATATCGTAAATAATATGACCACATCATTACGACACTTAGTAGTGAAAGTTGTTTTAAAGGATAATGAAAGAGAAGAAAGTAACCCAGAAAAAGTGGCTAAACTCTTCAACCAACACTTTTCTAGATCTGCGGCTCACAAAGGGACTAAAACCAAAAAAGGGTAAAAATTAAGCCACTTTTTAAAAAAGGGGAACAAATATGAAATTCAAAATTACCAACCAATTTCTCTTTTGTCAGTTGTCTCAAAAATATTAGAGGCCTTTCAATATGTGAATGGAAACTTTTCTGAGAAAAATGACGCGTGTACAGACTCACAAAATGGTATTAGAAAATCAAAATCTACGAAAACTGACATGTTTATCTTTTCTTCAAGTTGTTGCTTCATCAATGGACCAAAATGAAGTACCCATTGGAATATTTTTGGATCTTCCGAAAGCTTTTGAAGTTATTGCTCATAACACATTGCTATCAAAATTACCTTCTTATGGAATTCGTTGTATAGCCCTAGATTGCATATCCTTGTATCTAAAACATCGATCTCAAGGAGTAAAAATACCATACTGGCACGAAAGAACATTATTTACTTATCTTTCCAATTCTTTACCAATTGAATATGGGGTGCCGCAAGGCTCGATCTTAGGTCCTCTCCTCCTTCTATTATACGGAACGAATATGCCCTCGCCTATTAAAAACGGAAGAAAGTTCTGTTTGCGGATGACACGAATATTCTTTGTAAAAAAGAATAAATAGTACGATTTTAGAAGTTTCAAATTGGTTTCGTTCTAATGAGTTAATAGATAACGAAGGAAAAACAATTTCAATGAATTTTTGCATTTCAAGTCAGCAACTGCATGCCCCATTGAAAATGAAGAATATGCAATTAGCTGATGATGTCCAGGTAACAAAATTCCTAGGTCTCTCAAATTAGTCAAACCTCCAAGGGAATGTTCATAAAAGAGAATTAAATACTAAATAATGTCCATTATGTGAAGCATTGAGAATTCTTTGGAACGCGGCGGCAAGCAGGCCCCGCCCCAGTCGGAACAAGCTCTAACTGCCTTGGAATCCCGAGGAGGGCGTCAGTGTGGGGCTGCGAGCGGCAACGGGCGACTCACTGTCGATCCAGCAGCGGCGTGCGCCCACGTGCGGCAGCAGCGGCAGGTGCTGCGGCGCCGCGTACTGCAAGACGAGCGTGGCGGCCGTGAGGAGCGCGGGGCTGCCCCACGCGTACAGCGAGTAGGCCAGGAAGCGGCGGCGCTGGCCCTCCGCGCTGGGCGGCTGCGCGCTCACGCGCCTGCGCACACACACACACCCACACGCCTTCGCTTGCGCCACTACAAATCGCACATTCAGCATTCTGTGGCACTAATGTTCGTGTACACATCTCAATTCTTTAGTAATAGAAGTGGCTTTCGCTTGTGAGTAGCTCAGTGTCTTTAATTTTATTGGAAAATATTGAGTGCTTTTTAAAAACTGGCCATAACATTTCTCCAGTGCGTATTGTGGGTGATACTGTCTTGTGCTGCAGGAAATCGCTGTGATTGCTTATGCATAATTTTTTTGAGGTTTCTGCACATCCTATGTGCTTACGATGAATAACGGATTCTAACAAGAGGAGCTAATGTTTAATTCATTATTATAGGGTTTTGTGCTTTACGTCAAAAAATAATATTAAGTTAATTATTTTTTGTTGTCAGTGAGACTTTTATTCTATTGAGTAGGCGCATATTTATATTCGGCTATTGACCCCCAATCGACTCGTTGATCAGAGTTGAGTCCATTCAAAATTTCATCGTTGGAAACCGTTGGGAAGCCCTGGAATGGAGTGACTTCTGGCAGATCGAGAGCTTCGATACGACTAAATTTTTTGGTTTCGAAGGTTCCCATGGGATACCGCGTGCAGCTAATGATTTGTTTCAAATCGGAGCGCAGCGCAGAAGCGCCTCGAACGGTCGCGCCGTCCGTCGCCCGCGCGCGGAGCCCGGAGGAGATTTTCTCTACTTCCGCCCCCGGTTAGAGCAAAACACACAAGAATCTTACTTCTATTCGCTCAAATGCAATGTGGATAGAGCTGTCTGAGCGAGATAAAGGGCCGGGAAGGTGACTGGGAGGACATGTCGGACGGGAGAAGTACTAGTTTACATTTATTTATTGTAATAAATGAATCTAAACTAAGTCGGAACACCCTGGCATTTTAAACTTTCCCGACTTATCAGGTTTTCGCCTTATAAGAGGTCGTCCAACATTTACTTTGCAACTTGAATGTATTATTTCCGATGAATTATTATCAATGAAACAAAATAGGGAAAATTGAACATCATTTATGTTAGTGAAACGTTCGAAATCAAAAGAACTTGATTCTGCACTTTGGGAGTTGGGAAAGACGTTACCAAAAATAGCAGCCATGTAGGTACAATTTATTAGAGGACTGGACCGCCGTATTATTCTTTTTTTAAAAAGAAATTATCAGAAATTGAAGTAAATGTCATTGCCCCGGTTCACGTGTTCTTAACTAAATAAAATTCTTTTTCGTGGTGGGTAGGATTTGGGTTATTAGAAGGGGTTTCACATTAAACGGTTCCGTTTAGAGATTTTCTAGCGGGCATGTAACGTTTCCTTCTTCAAAGGAACACAACACGCAAACGTGTGCCTTCTGCTTTTTAATGAGATGACAGGGGCACTGTCCACGCAACTCGCGCTTTAGCCTTGTGGAGTCTGGGTAGACGATCTCTTTCTGGACGTATGCGGTACTAAATGTTTGATAATTACCTAATATATTGAGAAATCAATAAACAGACATTAAATTAGACAGAAATATTCGTAAAAAATGAAGGAATTTTTTGATTTTATTTAGTACAAAATTTGTATGCTATTCTTATTTTAATAATATTTACACATTTTTCTGACAAAAATAAAACTTTCAAGAAAATAGTTAAAATTTGCTTGTTATTGTTATTAATATTTTTTTATTTTGAGGATATTTTTTAAAAAAAATTTTTTTTATATTCCTCGCGATTTCAGCAGAAACGTTTGAATGGACTCACCCGAAAGTCCACGCGAGGTCAAAGCACATGACGTTCAACCAGAAGAAGGTGGCCAGGAAGAAGTACTGGTGGACCCGAATGATGGAGGAGGCCTGAAGCATTTAACACCACAGAAAAAAAAAAAAAAAAAAAAAAAAAAAAAAATGTAATCGCTATAAACTAAAGAATGAAATCTGATTAAAACTCTTGCCTTACAAGATTAAGATTTCTGAAATTCGCAGAGGCATATCAGTTACTTCGGAGTCTATTGAAGGCCAATGAAAGAGCTTGCTCACTTGAATTAAAATTTGGAATTAAAAAAATAAACATTTTAACTGACTTCAGTACAATGTTAGGATTATTATTATGTATTGAAAGGGTACGTATTAAAAACGGCCGATATTCCTGTCATAAGTATTAAATTATATGACAATCGGACATTTAATAAAACACTTTCTGTATTAATATCATATTAGACTTGAGTTGTGATTGTCGTTTTTTAATTTACTTTACAAATAATAGTGGGTATTTTGAATACAATCGATAATTAATTAACATTAATTTGCATCACATCATTTATTGTGTAGATGTACATTTCTATTTGACGTTTTGAACGCACTGACCTCTCTTGCATGCATTGATTCTCTCCATTAGAAGAGTTAACACTCCAACAAAAAGATTACTAATTAACAATTACCTTAAACAATAAATTAGACAAGAATTGATGATGGGGAAAACATTACTCCCGAAAAGCGTGGGAGGAAGGAATGTACAAGTGTACAATACGTTATGTGATAGAAGGCCACAGTTATTTGTACTGTTCCTCCCATCATAGCGAGGGCGGCTGACCGGAGGCGCTGCAGAAGGGCTCGGCGGCGACGCGCAGCACGTGGCCGGCGGCGAGGGCGGCGAAGGCGACGGCGAGGGCGGCGCAGTGGCACATGAGCGCCTTGGCGTGCGGCGAGCGGCGCAGCTCGGGCAGCAGCGCGTGCACCAGCAGCGTCGCCACCAGGAAGAGCGCGCCGCTCGCGAACAGCGCGCTGTAGTACACGTTCTCCTGGCTGGGCTCCCCCGCCAGCCTGCCGCGCCAACCAATTTCACGCGTGAGGACCATTCGTATACAACGTGTCCACGGTTCTTTGTATTTTCATCAGATACTTCAACGTATTTAAATTTATAACAGGAAGAAGGCAGGTCGCATTTCCAACAGACATGCACTGGAGTGTGTAGGTGTATTCGCGCGTTAACAAGCGTGCACATGCTCCATGTATCGCCTCCAGCTGCACGGAACAAGGTCTACCCTCCTCCCGACATGTGTAAGGCAAGGGCACTGGAGATGAGCGCCTGCCAGTGGCCAGCGCAGAAAGCACTCGATTCGAACGCACCTGCGCGCCTGGCAGAAGAAGAGGTCGCGCCTGGGCGGGCGGCCGCCGCCCTGCGCCACCTCCGCCAGGCAGAAGTGGTGCGCGGCGAAGGCGCGGCCGTGGCCGTAGCCCTCGACGAGCGCGGACCCGTTGCGCTGCAGCCACCAGCGCTGCGAGGCCCCGCCGTCCGACCGCAGCAGCTGTCTGCGCCGCCAGCACGCAAACGCATTGCCATTCAGTCGTCTACTCGCTAGTTCTTGCTACACTTTCATGTGGTATGTTGTGTTGTTTATTAAACAGAAAATATCAGCTCTGAAGATGGATTTTTCCTTTCATTTACATGTTTCTGTAATAGTTAAAAATGAGCATGATTGCCCTTAAACGATTTTACTATTTAAAAACTAGAAAATGTGGCACAGTGTTTGTAATAACTTAAAAATATAAAAAATGAACCTAATGATTTCACTTGGATACCAACAATAATATTCTTTCACTGAAAAAACTTGAGTAGAATTCATAAATTATGTTTTCAGTTTATTGTGACTGTGAATAAACAAAATAGTAGGAATATTCAATAAAACGTTTCCTCCACCTAAAATTCGTATTTCAAGTAATTTGAAAAATATATTTGAATTTCCGGTTACACATTACATTTAGACAATTCGATGTCAAATTTGCAAGTCCTCAAAAACATAAAATTATTTAATTGTGTGACAGTTTCGATCTGTGAGTGAACTAACGGTGTGAAGAAGAGGATGGGAGGTGAAGGAGAGATTGTGGATTGACAGATGAGAACACTTCATTGCCAAGTAATTTAAATGAATTTTGGGATCTCTTGCGTTGTAACGTCGTAGCGTGGAGCTCACCATAGGTACAATTTACAAAAAAAAAGAGGTTTCCAATCATGGAAGAATACTTCCATGTCTAAGCTTTATTAAATAGAAGGAACTTGTGGAATGTTATTATGAACAAGTAGCTTTAAAATAATTTCATTCCGCCTATATTGTTAATTTAGATGCTAAAATATCCGTTATGAATCCAAGAAGTAGCGAGAATTTAATCAAATTGGTACAGTGCTTCTCAGTTAGAGAGACGTAATTTATGATTGTAAAATGTAGATCCAAAAGTCAAGGAGAAGAACAATTTTGAGTCAGTATTAGTGGAAAATATGGTATTGATGATATAAAGGAATTATGAGTTAAAGTATTGGTGAGAGCGAATATGAGTTATGAAATACAAAATAACAATGTATTTTGAACAATAAATATAAATATGACAAGAATATGTACTGAAGAGTGAATTGCTTATAGAAAATAAAATAAATATCCTGGAGAAGACGCCTCGAAGATCTCAAGCAAATGAAGGTTAGTTGGAAGGAGGTGCAGTGTCGGAGGAGGAAGAAGTCGATACGATGCGTCCTCTTCGCGTCCTTGGGACTCACGTGGGGCCGACGCTTCCCGAATGCCCTGTGCCCGGGACACGGTGCCTCCCGGAAAGCCAAGTGGATACTGACTCCGGTCGCGAAAGCCAACGATGTCGGAAAAGCGGGGCGTTTATTAGAATTATTTTTTTCAACATGGTTGCTGGTAGGTTGGAACTTTCAGTTTTCTTTGTTCCCTGAGGCTCTAACATAGGCAAGGCCGCTTGCTCACTTGGCGTAGAGCGCCGCGTCGCAGTCGGGGTGGTGCGAGGAGAGGTCGGTGTAGGTGACGGGCGCGGGGTCGGGCGCGCGGCCGCGGAAGAAGACGGGCGCGGCGCGGGCGGGCGGGGCGCCGGCGCGAGGCACGCACTTCGCCTGGATCTTGGTGGCGCCCATCTCGGCGTGGAAGAGCGTGCTGGCGCCGCAGCAGCGGCGCACGCAGGCGACGCGCGCGCACGGGCACGCCTGCAGCACGGCCGTGTTGCGCGAGCCCGCCCGGTCGGCGCACCACTCGCCCGGCGCCAGCGCCACCTGCACACGTCATTCATTCTGGCGTGATGCAAAAGGTCAAGTATCAATTGCATACCAGATGCTGTAGATTGGGTTACCGCGATATTACATATTGCATTCATATAACTTCTTTATATGAGATTTCCCCCATGTTCTTTCGAAAAAATGCTTACTTTCGAACCCATATATGCCCTTAAACTTTCCAACTTTTATTCTGAACCATTCTGTTTATCGTATATGGTATGAACCCAATCTAGAGCATCTACCCATTCTCGAGCCTTAGCGTTATGATTTGCAATATATCGGGAAACGATACTCCAGAATTGCTGGGTTTAATCACGTGGCTTTCATTGTAGATGATCCAGTCACGTAGTCACGATGTACGGAGTTTCTGCCGAGTGTGGAGGCTAAGAACACACGAGTGGTCCTCCGGTGCGCGTCGCTCCACTTCACCGACAGCGAATCGTCGGAATGTGGTGGCATTGCGAAAATTTCGCTTTGGAAATACACTCTGCGCCACAGCTCGGAGCCCTTTCAACGAACGCTTTTAGGCTGAAAAGTGAGCCTGACTTCAACACGGTGCTCTGGTGCGGAATGAACTACAAATTGATTCTTAATCAATAGTTTATAAACAGTAGCTTATACAGTAATTTGTCTTTACATCTTCTCCCTTCGCACCTACCATTGTGAGGGCAGAAGCAGAGTAATTATAAAAAGCTTCAGTTCGAAAATTTGCTCATTACATTAACTTCGGTCTACGAAGTAGTATTTCACCGAGAGCTAGCAAAGGCGGTAGAGCGTTAAAGAATTTATCGGGTACACGTACTCCCTAACTTGCTTCGGATTCTCCGTCTTGTTTGCTTAACACCCTCCACTTATTGACTTTCTCGGGATCCTCCACATGTACAACCTGCTCCAGTTTATCGTCTTCTTTAGCAACCAACACTATTAATTTATTTGGGGTTCCTCGCTTTATCAACATACTCTGAATCTTCCACATGATCAGCTGTCTACGGATTTGATGTCTTGCTCTCTATTCTCCACTTATCGACATGCTAGGGATGCCCATTTTTTCCTGCCAACTTCTTCCCCAGTTTTCCATTGGGTCCCGGGGCAACGTGTCGGCTGCACCCCATGCCTTCGGGACCGCTGGTTAGCTGTCAAAGTCTCTCAGTGCAGAGTAGTGCATTTCTTTCAACTGTCGATTCCGCCATTTTATATCGCGTTGTCAGAGATGTTTCAACGGTAATGTATTGTGTGCCAGTAACCACCAATCTATCCAGTACCAATCTGAATATACTCCAAAATCTCCATTGTGCCTTCAGTTGTTTTCACTTATCCTCCAACCGTGTATGCTGCCTGGCGGAGATCTTGGATTGGAGGATCCCGAATGGCGGCATCTCCACGTGGGGATGCGATGCCTCTGACGGAAGGGCCGAGGTTCGAGTCCCGGCGATGGCTGGAATTTCGTCGCTCGCTAGATAGCTAGGTCGACTGCAGTCGCTGTCTGGTGGAGAATTGGAGCGGCCGACTGCTCTGTTCAGTAATTTTCAGTAGTTTCCCCGATCAATTCCAGGCGACTGCCAGAGCAGTACCCTTACAACGAGTCACGGATCGCGCGCGATCTTTCCTTCCCAAGTGCCCACCTCGACGCGCTGGCGTGCGCTGGGCCCGGCGGTGCGCCACACGGCCAGCAGCAGGGAGCCGTTGGCCAGCAGGCGGAAGGCGCCCGGCCGCCCCGCCGCCACCACCTGCGCCCGGGCGAACTCGCACGGCCGCCGCCCCGCCTCCGCCCACGCCCACCGCCTCGCCCCCGCGGCCGGGCGCGCCGCCTCCAGCGTCACCGGGTCGTACACCGTCGTGTTCGGGTCCATCCACCACGGGAAGCCTCCTGCAACACGCACCCTTCACCTCACATCTACTGCTCTGAGGAGTTAATTGATTTCAATGCAAATGGACATTTCATTTTCCTTCTGTAGTTAGAAGGTATGCGCACTTGATGTGCCTAAAACACTCAATTTCTAATCATTAGAATAATTATTATTTATACAAAATTATATGCTCAATATCTTATATATTTTGCCTGTTTTGTAAATAAGCATAATATTTTTCAAATTGTTAATTATTCTGAAATTGCGTGAAAACCTTCATCGTTACTTAATTAAAAATTAATGATAATGTTGTAGTGCGTGTTTCTAAAACGGTTTATTTAAGATATATCAATTTCCTCTCTCTGAATTGTATGTGACATTTGACAGGAAACTCACGATGTTTCCGAGTATTACGTGTCGTCGAGGTAGAAAGTTGGGTAGAAAATAGGACACCCTGGTGTTCCAACGAGCGTGACTTGAACTCCTTCAAGCTATAGAGAGGGCTTCCCACACTAACATGTGTGCAACAGGGCGATCGGCAACATGAAGGGAACGGCCCTTTTCACGGAATGTAATTATGCTCTAATGGGGTTTAAATACTACTTGTTAAATATATTAGCGGCAGATATACCGGTTTGGAAACTAATACTACTAATATTATTCTTCAAAATGTCTTTCAGCGGTAAAATAAAGCGTTTTAGGGCCGTATGAATATAGTGTGTGAAACAATTATGATGAGTTAATATTCATTACAATGAATACTTAGTACACATTTATTAGTACACATTTAGTATATTAATAGTGTTAAATCCGGTCTCTACTCGTGAGTGATGATCAATACATAAATAATGATGTGCTAATGATCAATAAAGACATCAGACACAAAGCAAAAGACAGGGATACTTCTTGCTCATATATATATATATATATATATATATATATATATATATATATATATATATATTTGGTGACCAAATAATATTATAATAATTTCATATCGAAATAGCTCCCATCACAGTTAAGTAGGTCGCGGGACGGGGCTTTCGTTGCGAAGAACCCTAACGACCGCCAGGCCGCGGATGCGCATTGACAGCTGCCCGACCGACCGCTGAGGAGGGTGTCACTAGCGGAAACATTTATGACCCGTCATATACGCCTCGCGCTGCCACCCTTCGCGGAGCCACTTAGCACTCAAGACAAACAATACGCGCCCGCGCGCCCTTTTGCCACGCGCCCGCGTAAGGAATCCAAATTCCCAAAGGGGTTATTTACA
>BOPP01000269.1:467611-495076 GCA_017312745.1 Gryllus bimaculatus
CGAATTTTTTCGCAATGCCAACCACATTCCGACGATTCGCGTGTCGGTTGAAGTGGAAGCGACGCGCACCGGAGGACCACTCGTGTGGGGTCTTAGCCTCACACTTCGCCAGAACTTCCGTATCGGTGACATACGTGACTGATGTTCATCTTACAATGAAAAGCCACGTGATTTAAACCCAGCAATGCTGGAGTATCGGTTTTCCCGATATATTGCAAATCATACGCTAAGGCTCGAGAAATGGGTAATGCTCTAGATTGGGTTCAGACCATTATACGATAAACAGAATGGTTCAGAATTAAAAAGTTGGAAAAGTTTAAGGGCATATATGGGAATTCGAAAGTAAGCATTTTTTCGCAAAAACCATGGGGGGAAATCTCATATTAAAGAAGTTACTCATGGAATGCAATATGTAATATCGCCGGGTAACCCAATCTACCAGCATCTTGGTATGCAATGATACTTGGACCTTTTGCCATCACGCAGAATGAATGCGTGTGAGGTGCGCTGGCGCCGTGGCGAAGTGGTGCGCCGACCGGCGGCTCGCGGCCAACACGGCGTTGCCGCAGGGCGTGCCCCGTGCGCGCCGCGTCGCCTTGCGTGCGCCGCTGCTGCGGCGCCAGCACTCTCGTTCCACGCCGAGATGGGCCCACCAAGATCCAAGGCGAAGTGCGTTGGCCTCGCGCCGGCGCCCCGCCCGCCCGCCGCCGGCCCGTCTTCTTCCGCGGCCGCGCGCCCGACCCCGCGCCCGTCACCCCATACACCGACCTCTCTCGCCACCCACCCCGAACTGCGCGCGGCGCTCTACAGCCAAGGTGAAGGCAAGCGCCTTGGCCCTTATTGTTAGCGAAGGCCTCAGGAACAAAGAAAACTTGAAAGTTCCACCCTACCAGCAACCATTTGAAAAAATAATTCTAATAACGCCCCGCTTTTTCCGACAGTCGTTGGCTTTCGCGACCGGAGTCAGTATCCACTTGGCTTCCCGGAGCACCGTGTTCCCGGGCACAGGGCATTCGGAAAGCGTCGGCCCACGTGAAGTCCCCAAGGACGCTAAGCAGGACGCATCGTATCGACTTCTTCTCCTCCGACACTGCACCTTCCTTCAACTAACCTTCATTTTGCTTGAATCTTCGAGGCGTTCTTCTCCAGGTATTTATTTTATGTTCTATAAGCAATTCACTCTTCAGTACATATTTCTTGTCATATTTTTCTATATTTATTGTTCAAAATACATTGTTATTTGTATTGCATAACTCATATTCGCTTCACCAATACTTAAACTCATAATTCCTTATATTCCATCAATACCATATTTTCCACTAATACTGACTCAAAATTGTTCTTCTCCTTGACTTTTTGGATCTACATTTTACAATCATAAATTACGTCTCTCTAACTGAGAAGCACTGTTACCAAAGTGATTAAATCTGACCGTACTTCTTGGATTCAATAACGGACTATTTTAGCATTCTAAATTAACAATATAGGCGGAATTGAAATATTTTAAAGCTACTTGTTCATTAATAACATTTCCACAAGTTCCGTCTATTTAATAAAGCTAGTAGAACATGGAAGTATTCTTCCATGATTAGGAAACCTCTTTTTTTTTTTTTGTAAATTGTACTATGGTGTGAGCTCCAACGCTACGACGTTACAACCGCAAGAGATCCCAAAATTCATTTAAATTTACTGTGGCAATGAAGTGTTCTGTCATCTGTTCAATCCCACCAATCTTCTCCTTCACCTCCCATCCTCTTCTTCACACCGTTAGTTCACTCACAGATCGAAACTGTCACACAATTAAAATAATTATGTTTTGAGGGACTTGCAATTGGACATCGAATTGTCTAAATGTAATGTGTAACCGGAAATCAAATATATTTGGTCAAATTACTTGAAATACGAATTTTAGGTGGAGGAAACGTCTTTATTGAATATTCCTACTATTTGTTATTCACAGTCACAATAACTGGAAAAACATAATTTATGAATTGCTACTCAAGGTTTTTTCAGTGAAAGAATATTATTGTTGGGTATCCAAGTGAAATCATTAGGTTCATTTTTGATATTTTTAAGTTATTACAAAACACTATTTTTACCACATTTTCTCGTCTTTAAATAGAAAATCGTTAGGGCAATCATGCTCATTTTTAACTATTAACAAAAACATGTAAATGAAAAGGAAAAATCCAATCCTTCCAGAGCTGAGATTTTTGTTTATAAACAAACACAACATTACCACATGAAATGTAGCAAGAACTAGCGACGTAGACGACTGAATGGCAATGCGTTTGCGTGCTGGCGGCGCAGACAAGCTTGCTGCGGTCGGACGCGGGGCCTCGCAGCGCTGGTGGCTGCAGCGCAACGGGGTCCGCGCTTCGGTCGAGGGCGACGGCCACGGCCCGCGCCCTTCGCCGCGGCACCACTTCTGCCTGGCGGAGGTGGCGCAGGGCGGCGGCCGCCCGCCCAGGCGCGACCTCTTCTTCTGCCAGGCGGCGCAGGGGCGTTCGCGAATCGAGTGCTTTCTTTGCGCTGGCCACTGGCAGGCGCTCATCTCCAGTGCCCTTGCCTTACACATGTCGGGGAGGAGGGTAGACCTTGTTCCGTGCAATGGGAGGCGATACATGGAGCATGTGCACGCTTGTTTTAACGGCGAATACACCTACCACACTCCAGTGCATGGTCTGTTGGAAATGCGAACCTGCCTTTTCTTCCTGTTATAAATTAATACGTTGAAAGTATCTGATGGAAAATACAAAGAACCGTGGACACGTTGATACGAATGGTCCTCACGCGTGAAATTTTGGTTGGCGCGGCAGGCTGGCGGGGAGCCCAGCCAGGAGGAACGTGTACTACAGCGCGCTGTCGCGAGCGCGCGCTCTTCCTGGTGGCGACCGCTGCTGGTGCACGCGCTGCTGGCCCGAGCTGCTCCGCTCGCCGCACGCCAAGGCGCTCATTGTGCCACTGCGCCGCGCCGCGCCGTCGCCCTTCGCCGCCCTCGCCGCGGCCACGTTCTGCGCGTCGCCGCCGAGCCCTTCTGCAGCGCCTCGGTCAGCCGCCCTCGCTATGATGGAGGACAGTACAAATAACTGTGGCCTTCTATCCACATAAACGTAGTGTACACTTGTACATCCTTTCTCCCACCTTTCGGAGTAATGTTTTCCCCATCATCAATTCTTGTCTAATTGATTGTTTAGGTATTGTTTAATTAGTAATCTTTTGGAGTGTTAACTCTTTTCTAATGGAGGAAATCAATGGCATGCAAGAGAGGTCAGTGCGTTCAAAACGTCAAATAAGAAATGTTACATCTACACAATAAAAATTGATGTGATGCAAATTAATGTTAATTAATTATCGTTGTATTCAAAAAATACCACTATTATTTGTAAAAGTAAATTTAAAAAAAAACGACCCAATCACAACTCAAGTCTAATATGATATTAATACAGAAAGTGTTTTTATTAAATGTCGATTGTCATATAATTTAATACTTATGACAGGAATATCGGCCGTTTTTTAATACGTACCCTTTCAATACATAATTTTAATATCCTAACATTGTACTGAAGTCGTTAAAAATGTTTATTTTTTAATCCAAATTTTAATTCAAGTGAGCAAGCTCTTTCATTGGCCTTCAATAGACTCCGACAGGTTAAACTGCATATGCCTCTGGAATTTCAGAAATCCTAATTTGTAAGCAAGAGTTTAATAGATTCTTTAGTTATAGATTACATTTTTTTTTTTTTTTTTTTTTGTAAATTTCAGCTTTCATGGTCCAGTACTTTCTTCCTGGCCCACCTTCTTCTGGTTGAACGTATGTGCTTTGACCTCGCGTGGACTTTCGGGTGAGTCCATTCAAAACGTTTCTGCTGAAATCGCGAGGAATATAAAAAAAAAAATTTTTTTAAAAATATCCTCAAAATAAAAAAATATTAATAACAATAACAAGCAAATTTTAAACTATTTTTCTTGAAAGTTTATGTTTTGTCAGAAAAATGTTGTAAATATTATTAAAATAAGAATAGCATACAAATTTGTACTAAATAAAATCAAAAAATTCCTTCATTTTTTTACGAATATTTCTGTCTAATTTAATGTCTGTTTATTTGATTTCTCAATATATTAGTAATTAATCAAACATTTAGTACCGCATACGTCCAGAAAGAGATCGTCTACCCAGACTCCACAAGGCAAAGCGCGAGTTGCGTTGGACAGTGCCCCTGTCTCTCATTAAAAAGCAGGAAGGCACACGTTTTGCGTGTTGTGTTCCTTTTGAAGAAGAAACGTTTACATGCCCGCTAGGAAAATCTCTAAAGGAAACCGTTTTAACTGTGTAAACCCCTTCTAATAACCCAATCCTAGCCCACCACGAAAAAGATTTTATTTAGTAAGAAACACCCGGTGAACCGGCGGCCAATGACATTTACTGTCTTCTGATAATTTCTTTTTAAAAAAAGATAATACGGCGGTCCAGTCTCTAAAAATTGTACCTACATGCTGCTATTTTTGGTAACCGTCTTTTCCCAACTCCCAAAGTGCAGAATCAAGTTCTTTTGATTCAACGTTTCATAACATAAATGATGTTTCAATTTTACCTATTGGTGTTTCTTGATTAATAATTCATCGAAATAATAATTCAAGTTGCCAAAGTAAATGTTGGACGTCCGTCTTTAAGGCGAAAAACCTGATAAGTCGGGAAAGTTAAAATGCCAGGGTGTTCCGACTTAGTTTAGATTCATTATTACCAATAAGTAAATGTAAACTATACTTCCCCGTCCGACATGTCCTCCCATCACTTCCCGGCCCCTTTATCTCGCTCAGACAGCTCTTCCACATTGCATATTGAACGCGAATACAAATAAGATTCTTGTGTGTTTTGCTCTAACCGGGGGCGGAAGTAGAGAAGAAAGAAGAAAAATCTCCTCCGGGCTCCGCTGCGCGGGCGACGGACGGCCGACCGTTCGAGCGCTTCTGCGCTTGCGCTCCGATTTGAACAATCATGAGCTGCACGGGATCCATGGAACCTTCGAAACCAAAAAAATTTAGTCGTATCGACAGCTCGCGATCTGCCAGAAGTCCTCCAATTCCAGGGCTTCCCAACGTTTCCAACGAGAAATTTTGAATGTACTCAACTCTGCATCAACGAGTCAATGCCGAATATAAATATGCGCCTACTCAATAAATAAAAGTCTCACTGAACAACAAAAAAAATTAACTTAATATTATTTTTTGACAAAGCCACAAAAACCCTATAATAATAATTAAACATTAGCTCCTCTTTAAGAATCCGTTATCATCGTAAGCACATAGGATTGTGCAGAAAACCTCAAAAAAATTAATGCATAAGCAATCACAGCGATTTCCTGCCGCACAAGAAAGTATCACCCACATTACGCACTGGGAGAAATGTATTTATTGGCCAGTTTTTAAAAAGCACTCAATATTTTTCCAATAAAATTAAGGACACTGAGCTACTCACAGCGAAAGCCACTTCTATTACTAAAGAATTGAGATGTGTACACGACATTATGTGCCACAGAATTGCTGAATGTGCGATTTGTAGTGGCCGCAAGCGAAAGGCGTGTGGGTGTGTTGTGTGCGCAGGCGCGTTGAGCGCGCAGCCGCCCAGCCGCGGAGGGCCAGCGCCGCCGCTTTCTGGCTACTCGCTGTACGCGTGGCGCAGCCCCGCGCTCCTCACGGCCGCACGCTCGTCTTGCAGTACGCGGCGCCGCAGCACCTGCCGCTGCTGCCGGCACGTGGGCGCCACGCCGCTGCTGGATCGACCAGTGAGTCGCCCGTTGCGCTCGCAGCCCCACACTGACGCCCTCCTCGGATTCCAGGCAGTTAGAGCTTTGTCGACTGGGGCGGGCCTGCTTGCCGCCGGCGTTCCCAAAGAATTCTCAATGCTTCACCATAATGACATTATTTAGTATTTAAATTCTCTTTATGAACATCCCTTGGAGGTTTGACTAATTTGGAGGAGAACTAGAATTTGGTTACCTGGACATCATCAGCTAATTGCATATTCTTCATTTTCAATGGGGCATGCAAGTGCTGACTTGAAATTGCAAAAAATTCATTGAAATTGTTTTTCCTTCGTTACTATTAACCTATTAGACGAAACCCAATTATTGAAACTTCTAAAATCGTATATTTAGTTCTTACAAAGAATAGTTCGTGTCATCCGCAAACAGAACTTTCTTCCGTTTTTAATAATAGCGAGGATATTCGTTCCGTATTAATAGAAGGAGGAGAGGACCTAAGATCGAGCCTTGCGGCACCCCATATTCAATTGCGTAAAGAATTGGAAAGATAAGTAAAGAATGTTCTTTCGTTGCCAGTTATGGTATTTTACTCCTTTGAGATCGTGTTTTAGATACAAGGATATGCAATCTAGGGCTATACAACGAATTCCATAAGAAGGTAATTTGATAGCCAATGTGTATGAGCAATACGTTTCAAAGCTTTCGGCAAAGATCCAAAAATATTCCAATGGGTACTTCATTTTGGTCCATTGATGAAGCAACAACTTGAAGAAAAGATAAACATGTCAGTTTTCGTAGAATTTTGATTTTCTAATACATTTTGTGAAGTCTGTACACGCGTCATTTTTCTCAGAAAAAGTTTCCAGTCACATAATTGAAGGCCTTCAATATTTTTGAGACAACTGACAAAAGAGAAATTGGTTTGGTAATTTGAATTTCATATTTGTTCCCCTTTTGTTAAAAAGTGGCTTAATTTTTACCCTTTTTGGTTTTAGTCCCCTTTGTGAGCCGCAGATCTAGAAAGTGTTTGGTTGAAGGAGTTTAGCCACTTTTTCTGGTTACTTTCTTCTCTTTCATTATCCTTTAAACAACTTTCACTACTGAAGTGTCGTAATGAATGTGTCATATTTATTTACGATTATTCCCACATTGCTTTAATTTTGTTACTAGCGTTCAAAATATCCTCATTATTTATGCGTGAACTTTACTTCCTTTAATGTTATATTCTTCGGAAGTAGACATGAACCCGGAGATTACATTATGATGTTTGGAAATTAAAGTAAAGCGTACATTTGTTTTTACACAATGTTTCTTAATTACTTGTGTGATCTAAGTTTTATTTTTCGTTGAAATGTTTAATTTTCTCGTTTGAGAAGAAAGCACGCGTTAAGTGAAATGAAAGCTTGAGGAAAATAGTTATATTTTTCATTGTGTCAATAGGTTGAAAATTGTTGCCCATGATCCGTCAGCAAGTAGTTTTGCTTTTAAACTGTAATTCGTGTAGGTACATTCCCTTGTAATATCTAAATTAAAAGAATGCAGTAAATTAAGAAAACTTACTCTTTTTCGTAAGATTCCTTCAGAAACTCAATATTTGTAATCTCCACAATAACAAGGATTTAAAAGATAGATTTACTATTTTGTTCCAGAGGTATTCTCTAGTTTTTCTAAGAAAATGAAATTATCTAAAGCTCGCTAGTTGGAGTCGTAGATGCAAAGTATGATAGTTTTGGGTAATAAAATGTACGACAATTAGTTCAAAAACTGTTTTCAGCTGCAATAAAATTGAATTTAATTTCAATATCATTCTTACATAAATACATGAACCCCGTAAGCCAAAGGCTTTTATTTGATGTCCTTCAACTCTACAAAGCGATCCTGGCACAGTAAAAACTAGAATTTTAGTGTGTTTAGATCATTAAGAGGCAAGAAGGTCTGTAAAGTAAAAATTTATATATTTGACCTAGATCAGCAGCTGTAATTGCTTCCTCATAAACTAAATTTTTATTTGAAAGATGATTTCTCATAATGATGCATTAATAATGGTGCTTGCATTACCTACACGGATGGTTCTCTGCTGCCATTTAACTGTAGTTGCTATTTATGTATCTCATTTTTACCACGAGTGCTGGTCGAAGGAAGTACTGTGCCCCCCGCAGTGCAGGTGGTAGAAGGGGGTGACATATGTAGATAAATGAATAATGCGGAGAGGTTAGTACAAGGTACTTCAGAGGATACGGTAATTGTGTCAAAAGAGGTTCCCGGAGGATGGAAGAGAAACTTGGAGACGTGGGTGGTGGAAGTGGTTCTTTGACAGACACTGCCAGTTGTGAAAGGAAGTGTGTTTGCAAGCTCGCTTCGAGTGCAGTTTTTCCGACAGGGTTAAGGGTGAAGACCAAACTTGAAGTGTTTTTCTTGAGAGAGAGTTTACCTGCAAAATAATTTAACTCGGTGTTTCTCCGAATTGCAGTTTCAGTTGGTGTTTGCGTGTTCCTTGCTTTGCACAGTGTTGTGTTTGTTGAACCAGAAGGCGGATCGAGACTGTAATGTTTGTCTGTTTGGGCGGCACGTTGTTGTTTGTTTACATGTGGTCAGGACTAAAGTAACCAACCAAATTGTTTGGTCGTTCTGGTCCTCCTATGAAGACTGGTATCCCGTTTGGTGAAGTTTTGGTGGGTATCCATCATCATTGGTTATCTCGGCAACCTCACGTTGCTTTCAAACACTCCCGTGACAGAGAAAATGGATGGGAGTTTCCCACCGAGCAGGGAGTTGCCCATAGCGGATGGTCAATGGTGTGACCTTGGCTTACTTTGGGTCAGGTGGCGCCACTCTACGTGTTTCGCGCTTGCTAGCCTGTTTGCGCTCGTTTGTGAGCTGTGGGCATGAGATAGCGGTGTCGATCATGGGAAGGAGTGAGGATTGGAAGGCAAGGAAACTCATTGTCATTATCTAAAACAGAAAATCTTGTTTTTCAGTCGTATTGGTAGTGAGTTAAGTTTGTTTATATCCATTTGTGTAACATGAGTTTTGAAGTATCCATTTTTAAAAGTTCTCCCTCCAAGTTTGTGTATGCATCGCTACATTATCATGTGTCTTCAAGAAATTTGATTGACTCTGGGCACCAGAATTCAACGTTGAAGGCGTTAAAAAGAGATTTATGACCGTCAATATTGTTTCGCCCACTCGTGCCAGGGGGCCGGGAGATATCCCTGAGCAGACGTAAAAAACCCACCTTGAATACTTGAGGGCCTGCGGTGGCGAGCTTCTGTTTTCACGAGCGCGTCGAGTTCAGGCATAACCGGCTTCAGACGTCCAAATCAGAAATGCTCTGTCTATTTGCGAGCAGACCATGCACACGTCACTCTCCATTGTACTATGCCTATCTTTCTTCGCACAACGTGCAAGGCAAGTTCGTTCTGACTAAAGGTTTATCCGTACTCGAAATTGAATGGTATGCGTTGAGCGCATAAATACGAACAAAACAAACCACTGATTTTGTCATATACCTGAGTATATTAAAAAATTGATTCAAACCTCATATTTGGTGGCGATGGCCGTCACATATTTCACATAGCCTCGTTTGGCGCCTATAATTCATCAGGTGAGACGTGTACCACTGTTCATTATCGATAAGTCTGGATGGCGGTAGTGTATTAAGCGATAAACATGAAATTAAAGTTAAGTGATGACAAAAAGTTCCTACCACAATTTACTATTTTACCGTCATATCTGCGTCGAATGAATGAGAGAGTGGCCTCAAAAGGAAGGGTTGCTCAGAAGTATCAATTGCCATATCCAGAATGCTGTAGATTGTGTGTTGATAAATTGTTATTCGCTAGACATAATTTTACATAATTGTACTGAAAATGATATCAGAATGAAAGTCTGAGATTGACATCAATTACTCACTATTACGAGGACTTGCGTATTTTATATTTAGATATTTTTCTCCCATGTTCTCTTTCTTCACGGAGAAAAGATGAATGCTTACTTTTCAGATTTTATTCATAATTCTCAAGACATAAAATGATATACACTATAAATAGCGATATCCGGTTGAGGTGCACTTTGGGATCAGACATATCTTCCAAATACTTTTTTCTATTTCTGTCCAACACATTTACCTCGATTAGCTTGGATAATCGTATATGGTATGAACCCAATCTAGAGCATCCTGATACCCAGTATCATCTGCGGAGGCCTTGTAGGTCCTTGTCAATGGATTAAAGGCCAAGGGACTGAATCGGCGTGGAACCGATCATACTATTACACTCGCCTCCGGTAGATTGCTGCGTGTGTGCTTTAGGCAGTGGCAAACGTGGCTCTGTCATTGTAGTGGCGCTAGTTTGATCTCGCCTTAAGCTCAACCGTGGTAGCATCTCACGCATCATGTACGCGGAGCTCTTCTGGCCGAGTGTAGCGAGACCAGATACACTATGCACCGGTACGACGTGGTTCCCTCCCCGCCGCTCCGCTGCGCTGCCCAGGCCAGCTTTCCAGACCCCAACAGCCCGCAATACGCTGCTGCGCGGGAAAGTGGCGTTCTCCGCACAAGGCCAGGGGTGGGCCATTGCAGAGGACCGATCGCCTATGTGGTAGAGGACCACATATCTAGCTCACGCGCACACATCCCGCCCGAGAGCCCCTTTCAACGAACGCTTTTAGGCTGAAAAGTTGAGCCTCGACTTCCACACACACACGCGATCTTCGGATCCGTATCCACTAAGCAGGGATGAACCTGACGCAGACAATTCTACTGTCTTCGTGCTAAATCTATGACTTTATATTCACCATAACTATAATCCGCGTTTTCAATCCATTTCCATTAAAAAAGGTGTCTATTATGATTTCTTTAGAGAGAGAGGATGTCTATAAATAATTCTATCCTGCTCTACATAATTCGAATCATCTTATAACAATACTAATCTATAACCACTGTACAGCGCGATACCATACCTTTGTCGAGAGGGAAGTACAATTCGAGAGAGCAAGAGAAATTATTAATCTAATGAAACAAAAGCATCCAGTTGTCGAAAGAGAATATCTGGACTCAGAGTTACAGAATGTGACGATAAAGTATAATCCTCTTCTGTGTCCTTACGACGAGGTTAGAACGTTTACAAATATATGCACGAGAATGGCCGACTAGCAAAGGCATCACCGGTTTTGAAATGTAGGTTGGCGTTGTAATATCGGATAAGTGCAGAATAAGGTAAGAGCGTTTATATAGAGAAATATTGACTATAAAAATACTGGCGTCATACACTTCTCATACTTGCACAACGCCTTGGCTGTTCGTGGAGATTCTCTTCTCGTGCAATTGTGGATACTTATTTAGCACCTCCAAAAGTTTAGCTCTTCATCTATAATTGCGCCCTTGTTAACTCGGGCATCACTCTCAGCAGCGGTTTTGATTACAACCGACTGCTCCAGTTTATCGTATTACTGTCTTGATTAGCCAACTGAAGCTTATTAATTTTGATGTCTGGCGGGGTTGTGTTGTTTTGCCCATTTCGCATTATGACTTATTGAGCGGGTTATGTCGCTCTTATCTTCACAACACATGAGAATTCAAGCGCTCTCGATGTGCGTTATCTGGTATATAAGTGGATTGTTCAATTGCTTGCTCTTACCTGTACTTCGCATACAGTATCCTCTTTTCTTTCTTTAGACGACTCGCCTACTCAGTGTGTATAAATATATGCGCCATTTGTGCTTTCGCTGACGCAAAAGCCCGCACATTAGGTTGCCACCAAACGTTTGATATCACATTATAGTGAGAGGTGTGTGCGCGGACGGCGCATTAGAAAAACAGTGTTCTATTAATTTTGGCCTCTATTAACTACTATCGGCATTAGTCTGTACTTTTGATGGATGGAGCGAAGTCAAACGACTTTGGCGTACGGGACACTGCAAACCCCCATGCTATAGTTCATTGGAGACTTCTTCGAAACTGCGGGATTAGCCTCTCTATACGAAAGCTAAGATATGCCTCTTCTTGGCGAGCGGATTGATCCCGTATGTAGCAAGTTTCTGCTTCGTTAGCATGTGCTACTCATTGTGCTACTACTGGGTCCTATACTCCCGACGGGATCTCTCTCTTCTCTTTTTTTTTTTATTTGTTTCTCGCGTTGTCAGAGATGTTGGTTGTTTCTCCGATATCACACCAGAACATCTTTCTGTTAGACATTCGTAAATAGTATTGAGTTTTTGTGTTAGCAAAGTATAATCCCCCATATTCCCTTATTTGCAGTACCAATCTGAATATCACGCTCAACAACAATTAATACTTCAATCACATTTATAGTGCCTTCAGTATAGTTCGTGTGTGATGTCATTTTTATATCGCTCTTCCTTCCATTACCTTGCTACTGCCTTTAGTTTGCGCATGGACAGATTTAGATTCCATATAGTAGATTCTTGAATGTATTGTATTCCCGACAGAAAAGACATTATCTGCCGCCGGACGGCGCATCTCCACTGGCCTGGTGGCCCATTGTATCTGGATGGGGCCAACTACTGACGAGGCTTTTTACGGGGAGCAACGAACTCTCTTGCTCAGTGCTGTTTGACTCTCCTCCGGAGCTCAGAACCATTGCGTCTTAGGGCGAATTTCCGGTCTGTTACCTTCCACTCTAGATGGTGACTTATGGCTCTGAGCGCTTTCTGATCTGCTCTCAAGTTCTTCGTTGCAATCTGGTCATCGGTGAGTAATTGGTACAGAACGGAGAACGTCTGCGACTGCTTGCTTCATGTAATATTATTTCCCAGTAGTATTTCACAACCTCGTCCTTTTCATACCAATTGATTGTAATAAATCTCGAGGAACCGAGACATAATTGCCCAGATTACCATTCTACCTACTCTTATTGGTTCAAACATCAATCTCTGAAGTCATTCATGCTACGGATTCAGAGTGACGTCTGGTTGATACGATCATCATATTCAACTTTTGCCCAATAGATGTTGAATTACGGCTTTATCCACTTACCTCTATTACGCTTAAGCTTGTAGGTTGCGCTTGTCGGCCCCGCGGATCTTTTAGCGCCAAATTCCACACGGCCATTACGAGAAGAGTCTTATGGAAGGGTAAGCCGTGGCGGCCAGGGCAGGGCGGAGATAGGCGCACTGCGGTTCCGCCTGCCGGACGCCGAATTATCCCCTTTACCCTGCGTGCGTTTTCTCAGGTTGTGCTCGAAGCTCGTGCTAATCTTTAGAAGCTCGACCTGCGATCTCTGCTCGCCTCCGCCCACGCCCACCGCCCCGCCCCGCGGCCGGCGCGCCGCCTTCCAGGCGTCACCGGGTCGTACACCGTCGTGTTCGGTCCAATCCACCACGGGAAGCCTCCTGCAACACGCACCCTTCACCTCACATCTACTGCTCTGAGGAGTTAAATTTGCGATATTCAATGCAATTATAATGGACATAATTAAATTTTGCGCTCTGAAAAGTTAGAACAGGAATTAAACATTGATTCGATTGCCTGCTACTCTCATGTGAGCCTCGAGAACTCCAGTTCGAAAATTCTGCTTATGAAATTCTATATTAAAGTGCCAATAAAATTAATTGATAATGGCAAATTATTGCTTACTCGTTATAACAAAAATACACAATGGCTCAATATCTTATATATTTTGCCTGTTTTTGTAAATAAGCATAATTAATCTTTTTATACAAACTTGATTAATTATTTATCTATGCTTAATTCGCATGTGTTTGTCAAAATCGCTTCATTCTAATTTTTCGTTTCTTTGCTCATAACAATTATTTAACCTAACTCAATTGATACATAAATACAAGGAACATAATATTATATTTTGTTATATGTAATTTTTAATTTTGCTAGGTGGGCGGCTCAGTTTCTATGAAACGTTTAATCTTAATGAGCTCTAAATCTAGAATTTCCTCTATTCCCTCTAGAATTTGGGTATTCGGACATTTGACAGCGTGACCTCCTACACGGAATTGCTCAAGTAGTATATCACTGTGTTCCGTCTTCTAAGATTTAAATCTCGTGTGTCAAGAAAGTAGCGCTAAGGGACCCAATTAGGACACACCTGGTGTTCCAGACAAGCGCTGACCTTTGAAGCTGGACACTCTACGAACCAATAAAGTATAGAGAGAGAAGGGCTACTATCTCACCCTTTCTGCGAAGTAAACCCTATCTACTGATGTCTCGTGCAACAGGGCGATCCGCTAGACATGAAGGGAACCGCGGTTCCCTCCGATTTTATTTCACGGAGAGATTGATCTTACGTGGCTTTATCCTAAATAGAGGATCTCGAAGGAATAACAACGCTTGTCTTCCAAGATTATTATTATGCTCATGGCAGATTGTACTAAAAGATAATAATAATACTCTCGCTTTCGTAGAACTTAACTTTCGTAGTATAACTACAGCTAATATTATCTATCTTCTTGAAATAGTACTTATACAGCAGGTGATGATCCGGAGTTAAAGTGTGAATGCGCGCTTTGTTGGTGCCGGCTGGATTTGTGGTGTGTATAGTGTGTGAAATAACAATGTATGATGAGTTAATATTCATACAATGAATACTTGTACAATTTTAGTACAACATTTAGTATATTAATAGTTGTTAAATTCCTATCGTGCTTGTCTCTAGTTGGCGTAGGAGTGATTGATCAATACATAAATAATGATGTGCCTAATGATCAATAAAGACATCAGACACAAAGCAAAAGACAGGGATACTTTCTTGCTCATATATAATATATATATATTATATATATAATATATATATATATATATATTTGGTGACCAAATATATTATAATAATTCATATCGAAATAGGCTCCCATCACAGTTAAGGAGTCGCGGGACGCGGGCTTCTTGCGAAGAACCCTAAACGACCGCCAGCCCGCGGTATGCGCATTACAGAAACTGCCCGACCGGACCGCTGAGGAGGGTGTCACTGCGGAAACATTTATGACCCGTCATATACGCTCGCGCTGCCACCCCTTCAGCGGAGGCCACTTAGCACTCAAGACAAACAAAATACGCGCCCGCGCGCCCTTTTGCCACGCGCCCGTCGTTAAGGAATCCAAATTCCCAAAGGGTGTTATTTTACAACTCAACCAGTCGCCCGGCGGACCTCAGCCTCCGGCTGACAAATTACGGCCCAGAAAAAAAACGCAACCGCGTCCAACAAGTGTTCGGACAGCTGCGAGAGAAGCATCTGGGACTCGCACAGAGAGAGAAGAGAGAGGAGAGAGGGTGAGAGAGGGAGAGAGGGAGAGAGAGAGGGAGAGAGAGAGGGAAGAGAGAGAGAGAGAGAGGAGAGAGGGAGACGGGAGAGGGCAGAAGGCGGAGAGGGAGGGAGGGGAGAGGGAGAGAGAGAGGGAGAGGGAGAGAGAGGAGAAGAGGGAGAGAGAGAGGGAGAGAGAGAGGGAGAGAGAGAGGGAGAGAGAGGTGGAGAGAGAGGGAGAGAGAGAGGGAGAGAAGAGAGGAGAGAGAAGGAGAGAGAGAGGGAAGAGAGGGAGAGAGGCGAGGGAGAGAGAGGGAGAGAGAGAGGAGAGAGAGGGAGGAGAGAGGAGGAGGAGATGAGAGGGAGAGAGGGAGAGAGAGAGGGAGCAGAGAGGGAGAGAGGAGAGGGAGAGAGGGACGAGAGAAGAGGGAGAGAGAGAGGGGAGGGAGAGAGAGGTGGAGAGAGAGGAGAGGAGTAGAGCGAGAGAGAGAGTGGAGGAGAGAGAGGGAGAAGAGAGGGATGAGAAGGGGAGAAGAGAGGAGAGAGAGAGCGAGAGAGAGAGGGAGAGAGACGAGGGGAAGAGAGGGAGAGAGAGAGGGAGAGAGAGGGAGGAGAGAGGGAGAGAGAGGGAGGAGAGAGAGAGGGGCGAAGGCGGAGAGAGCGGCGAGAGAGGGAGAGGAGAGGGGAGGGAGAGAGAGCCCCCGAAGGTAGAAAAGAGAGATCTCCCTGAAAATTATCGCAAACGATGCAAACCGATTGGAGAACTTCAAATTAAGACGCGTTTAGTTTAAGGCCATGGGCGTCTCATCCGTGAGGAAGAGAGGCAGATCTGCAGGCTTCGGAAACGTTTTGGTGAGGGAGAAGAAACGGAGGTAACGTGGACGCGAGATGTGCAGGGAAAACTTCACTTAGAATTTCAGATTTTCTCGAATAGGCAACTTATTCAAGCAGATTCTCGAATAAGCACTTTTAAAATTACCGCGGAGGAAACTTGGCGCGGAGATGGCAAGATCCTGGTAACTTTCGCGTTAAGATGATCTGCATCCGCCGCCTAGTGCCATATCGGGGCCATTTCAAGCCCCGTACTAAACCACAGCCAATACCTGGTCCTCAACTGACTGAGTTCCGCACGATTTGACCGACTCCGGTCGCCACACCACGCTGCCAGTCAGGAGGAACCACCCAGTGGGAGGTCGGTACCTGAGGCCGCCCGCCGTCTTTCGAATGAGGACCGCCATTCCGGGTCGGTTTGCGGAGCCACGCCAGCCAGTGGTAGTAATCCGGTATTTAACCGAAGCGTTGAACAATCTCCCGTAGTTATGACGCGGGGCTCCCTCGCAGGACATTTTGGCGAAGACTAAGAAGTGGCCCGCGCTCAGGCCTTGTGTATTGTAGTTAAAATAGGCATGAATTGTTATAGAAATTAAGTTTATTAATGTTAGCGTTTAAGAAATTTGTTCATTAACTGTTAAGGTTAATGAGCTCGTAACAGTAAGGTTAGCAAGTAATCTGTGTCGCTCTCTAGTGACCTGTAACTTTCCCTGGCAGCTCCATGGCTCAGCCTGGTTGCCAGAAAATAAATTCAATTTTGTTAGAGAAACGATTCAATGGACTGAACTTTGACCTCCTTCACTTCCATCCATTCGTTACAGCGAACTGAACCTTGGGCGCCCGACATCCCGACGGAGCGATCGGCCATTACAATGTGTGTGTGTTGTTGTATATATATTATATATATATATATTTATATATATTATATAATATAAATATATATATATATATATATATATGTGGCGTTAAGATTGTGCAAACCCATAACACCACCGTCTCATTGTGTCACTTAACGGCCGGGCCTGGTATTTCCGTTGCCCGTACCTAAACGAATGCGAACATGCAATAACTGTTTTCCTTGTGAAGGGTTAAGAGAGGGGAAGTAGCCGCCCTTCCACTGAAAATATTCCCCAGGCGCCGCGCCATAAGATACGCGAACCCGCAAGCGGAAGCTCTTTTTCTGGTCACCACGCGGCGAGTAAGTAGCTGCTCTCTTGATCACCGTTCGACAACGAGTCAACATTTTCGTTAAACATTTAGATATTGTATGCCGCTGCAATTACTACGTAGGTAGGAGTATTCGGCGTCGAACAGACGTTCTAGTTTGAGTTCGTCCGCGAGATAGTGGCAGATTAAAGTGAAAGTGTTCTCAAAAACAACACTGGGGCAAGTAAAAGTTGCCTTTGTGAGGAAACATTAAAAGTTCTAGCTTGTCAAAGTAAAAAGTACAACGAGCGAAGGAATTGGCACGAGTTATTCGGTAAAGTGCAAGGGACATTTTCGCACCGTTGGCGTTAGTCAGAGGCCGGCCGGTAGCAGACGAGGAGAAGAAGAGGCAGGACTTGGGCGCTACGAGGAAGAAAGACTGATCGACAAACGAAGAAGAAGGAAGAGGACGCAAGAGGCCAACGCAGACGGCATGAGGCGATCCCGTCTCTCTTACAACGCAGAGGCTTGGGACCGAGCGGCACGTCACCGCAGCGTGACCAGCGCACGACCATCAAGGGCCAAAAAGTCCACCCAACGACGGCGGTAACATTAGGATCCGCAGGAAAATAGGTCAAGTTGACGTCGGCAGGGAAAACTAGTATAGGAAAAGTGTCCAAGAATTTGAGGGACCACGGGTGGCAACAAATTACAGTATTAGAGTAGGAGACGTTTTGATGCCGCTATTGCCTGCCTAAAAACATTTCTACTTAGGCATTTGATTAGTTCGCTATTTCAGGACACAGTTAAATTGTAAATTAGAGTAGTGCACTTGCACACATTTTGTTCTTTACATGTAAATCTTGAAGCGAGAGATTGTAAATTAATTTTTTGATTTCATGTGTATTGTTATTTAGGATAGCACAAATTTAGATATAATTAATTTTCCAAGGGAATTCCCAGTGTAGTTTAGGGTAATTTACGTCAGAGTATCAATCTTGAAGTAAAAATTATGGTTCATTTATATGAGTGTGTTGTAAAGGTTTCTATCTGTGTTTTGATTATTCTTTGTAAAGTGTGATTCTATATTCTTGGTTTCTGTCATTAACTTATGCCCTAAAAGTTTTATTGCGTTAAATTATACGCTCGGTTTGTTGTGCCAATCTGTGTGATTTATTGTGTCAAGGTTTTCAAACCTTTCTCGCACCGTAAAGATCCTGCTCCCTAGATTTTAAAGCTCGCCTTCACGAGCAAAACTTAACAACTGCTTACGGTTCATGCGTGCTACTGGAAGGTGTGGTAAGTTGTACGAGGTAGGTGGGTATGTTAGATATTATATATATTTATATTATTATTATATATTATATATATATATATATATATATATATATATATATGCCGATGATGCGAATGTTCTTTGCAAAAATAATAATAAATAATAAAAATGCAAAAATAATTAATGAAGAAAAAACAGTTTCAATGCATTTTTGAATTTCAAATTAGCATTCGCTTGCTCCATTGAATATTATAAAAAGGCTTTTAACTGATGTTAAGGTAACAAAATTTCTATGTCTCTCAAATCAGTCAAACGTCATATGAAATGTACAGATAACAGAATTAAACACTAAATTAAGTTCATTATGTTACGCATTTATGATTCTTTCGAATTCTGTCAGCCTCCATGCAGCTCGTTGAGTGTTTTTGCAAATATGCATTCCCGACTGAGATATGGCATAATATTCTGGGGAAACTCATCATTTAGTACCCAACCCTTTAGATTGCAAAAGAAATTATTCGAATAATGAAAAAATGCCATCGTGCCACGTGATCCCTGCAAGTCTCTCTTCATTGAGCTTGGAATCTTACCATTGACTTGCCTATTTATTTACGTATCTGTAATATTTGTCAAAACTGACTTACTACTAAACGGTGGGAACATATTTTCACGCAATACTGATATTTATGATTACAACACACGTCTTAGAAATCATATTCATCAAGTGTCAGTATCAACAGCCCACCGCCAGAAATCCACATACAATACTGTGTATACGTTACTTTACAATGTATTGCTAGATGACTTTAAATAATTGATGTCGATACTTAAATATAAGTTAAAAGTAAAATCTTTCCTGCTGCAAAACTGTTTCTCTACAATTAGAGGCTATAACGATCATCAAAAAGAAAAATAATGTTTATTTTAACAAAGCAATGGTATATATTGAATTAGTTTATATTTGTATTGTATATTTTTTAAAGAAGGCTTGATATTGTGTTACACATAATGTACTTCAGCTTCCGGGTCAGTGACCCCCATATGTCGATCAGGATATTGTACACATCCATTGAGTAAATGCTCAGATGGCCCCTTGTTTTGCTTCTGGACGTAAATGGAACTTCAATATGTGCACGTTTTGTTGAACTCTCAATTTGCTTGTGGTAGGAGTAGAGGTAAGAGCGAGTTGCTATATTGTTAGCAAAGCATAAAATAAAATCTAGAGTTCGTTTACCGTTGCAAATGAGTTTTCTGTAACTCGGGGACGAAATATTTTCAGTTTTTGAAATATTGCTAATCTCACGCGTTTTTTAATTTAATTTTAATTTTTTACCTTTAACTTTTTCTCATCCTTCTACTATTTATAGTTAAAATGATGGGAAATGATTCTGGAACTTAAGGAAAATTGGGCAGATTATCTTCTCACCTTTTTTAATATCGGGATTCAGGATGGCAGGATGCAAAAATCAGGATCTCTAATAAAAATCAGTTGTCTGCCATATTTTAATCGCACTTTTCTCTACATGAGCCAAAAATATAAAGACGAATTGTGCTATTTTTGAGAAATGTTTACAATGTCTTAGAAGCTTCATGAAAAATATTCTACAAAAATAAAAGGTTCATATCAAATTCAAAGATGTTAGAGTTCGCCCAGATCAATCGAGAAATATCCGATTTAGAGAGAAATTCTGTTTAAGGTTTACACTTAAGTGTTGTTTACATACAGACGCACAAACAGACATTTTGTAAAAGAGAAAACATATTAAGTATCAGGCTCCTTCAAAATTGGTATTCACGAAAATTCTCAAAATCGATTTTTTGCAGCATTACGTCACTGTACTCCTAATATGTTAGCGCATGAGAAAGTAAAAATGCTCACAGTTGATTTTCCAGCAGTTGGTGAAAAATATTGTTACAAACCACCACTAAATTCTGGTCATATCCTCCAGCCGATTGCGGCGCGCTCAAATAGGACGGAAAACCTACTACACTTGGAAAACCCGTCATGTTTGATACGCCACATCCTGAAACACTAATCTAGGCCTTCACCATCCGCTGTTCTCCGGCACTCGTCCCCTCCCCCCCCCCTTTGCAGCCGGAGGGTGTTGGCAACAAACAAAATGCGTTTAAAGATAAGTTCGCTCTCCTAATTATGCGTTAAACCATGGATTTAAAGATAGAGATAAATTTATTTCAATTGCAAATGAGCCGATGACAGCTAATTACATAAATAAGATAATACAGCTAACATGCAAATTATATAATAATAATAACAATAGTAAATAATAATAGTAATAAAAAATAACATTAATAATAAAAATAATAATGATATAAAACTAATTCATGAAACATTTAAAATTACCTTAAATATTTATCATAGGTTATATGGGAATTTGATTAATTTGTTTGATTATATATATATATATATATATATATCTTACCGACATCACTGCGTTGTACTGTGTTCAGTCTCCAAACATCCTTCGCCAATGTGTTCGCATCCATACCCCGTTACGATTGGTCATGGTCAACTACCAACCATTATATACGCGTTTGTTCCCCTTCATTAGTTCTTTCATTATGATCATGTACATTTTTTGAACATACAATTTTAGTGTTTTTCGCTCTATATTACGTGCGACACGTGCAATTTTAAAAAATTACAAAAACACGATTTTATCAGAAACGGCGCCAATTTTTGTCTTTAAACTATTAGTAGGGATGGAGCCTAATGTACTCTATGAGGTGACTCGCACTGACGCACAATTTTGCTCTATTCTTTTGTTTTTTTCAAAAATTACAAAAATGTAATTTTTTCGCTTGTCTTTCACATTAACATTTACATTAGCGGAAATTTGTTCACATTATTATTTTTATGATTACATGTGCTTCAAATAATGCCATATAAATGTTCTTGAAAACTCAATCGTTGTCTATGACAACTAGCTGAAAATTCCGCCTTTTCAGAAACGCTCAAACGCTATTTTCTCAAAAACAGCTCCAATTTTTTTGTTCAAGCTTTTCAAACGGATAGTGCTTATTGTACTCTTTAATATGACGTAAAGTTCATATTGGGGAATTTTTTTCCTATCCGATTCCGATGTAATTATTTGAACCATCTCTCACGCCGTTAATATGCAAATTTCCAGTAACTGGTAAACACTATTGTATTTGTGAGTTAAAGCGTTTCAAATGACTTCAAGTGACGTTTTTCGAAAATTCGAAATTTTTCTGTGGAAAAGTTTCAAATTTCGAATTTACAATAACGCTTAAACGCCATTTTCCCTAAAAACGGCTGTAAATTTTGCAAACAACTTTGCCTCTTAGGACTAGGTTTTACTGTCATTTAATATTCATAAAATAATATTTCCGTTCTACTATTAGGAAACGGAAAAATTAAGAAAATTTTTTTAAAAAAATGTCCTTTGGGCGGCTTAGATGGCTACAGGCAGGGGTATGTGGCAATCCGAACCCAAAGGAAATAAAAAAAACATACGCGAAAGTCTCTGCCATTTGAAGCACCACTAGTTCTCAATTTGCAACACTACATTAATTACTAGCTGACAATTAATGAAGCGACATTGATACTAGTGCTCAAAATAGCATTACGATGTTAATTAGGGTTAACCCTCTGTTGTTGAGTCTGTCAGATTCCTAGGGGCCAAAAATCTTTTTGATTTCTGTTAATTTTTTCACTTAAAATTATTTTTCTTCGAAATATCTTACTCCGTCATTTCGAGCTTTTTTTGGATGAGTTTTTTTTATTTGCAATTTATTTTTATTGAATGTTTTAATATTTTGTACATAAATGTAAATGTCACTCAACAGTGGAATCTCTATTTAAACAAATCGTGACGCTATATCTAGCGGTAAATGTAGCTGCGATCTTATTTCTTCACTACTGTCTAATAAATTGATTGCGAAATGATTTGGATGATTTTCAGTCTTATGACTGAATTTTTCAGTCTTATATCTTCCTGACTGGTTAATTTTTCTTTCATGGTTTTAATTTGAAGGTTGTTATGGAGTACTTCGTTGCTGATATACCAGGGTACTTTTATTACTAATCGAAGATGTTGAACCCCGAAGACGATTCCGTAGGTCCATATGGATTAAAGGGTTTTTTCTGTTTGAGTATTTTGTTTGACACAGTTGGGAGCTGTTGGTAGCTTTTAGTTTTTATTCTAATTCTTTTCTTTCTTATATGAATCTTCCTTTTATATGTTGTAGGTTATTGCACTGCGATATTCGCTGGATGTTATTGCTGTCATGTCGATGTCGGAGGGTGGTTGTCACAACAGAGACAATGTGATATCTCATTCGTGAATATGAGTTGCAATATACTAGGTCCCAATACACTGTCTTGCGGGACTCCGGGTTACATTTGTCGAAATGAGGAAAGGGCTGTCTTGTTTTTGTCTTAAATGTATATATTTGTCAAATAGGACTAGCCATAGGAAGAAAACATTTTCTTGATATTGTTTACCAGCCCTTGATGCCATATTTTGTCGAATGCTTATAGCACATCTATTAATTCCGCTGATCAATGTCTTCTGTTTACGAAGTCTTCGTTGATCGCGTTTGCTTTCATCTGTTGGCCAGTAAGGCCAGAGGAGGTAAGGCCTGTTCTGGCTAGGAGGGCGAGAATTATTTATATGCTATTTTGTATATTTTGTTTTCTTGTGAGCTAAAAGCAGCGGTCACTGATAAATTGGCATATCTACCGTATACATGCAGTGACGTCTGAATATCGTGTTCTTGAGAACGAGGTCGTTCACTGCAATTGATACTTTTATTATTTTGATTATTTTGGCGGGACCGTCAGGGAGATTTGTGTATTGTACTATCGAATACATTCGAATATGTCGATAGATTCAAGTAGCTTTTAGATATCAAGTGGGATTCTTCTATTTGTATTGTTCAGTTTCATGTGCATTTAGAACTGCTGTGTTGTGGTATTTCCCTTGCATTCCCAGCTATTATCTTGAAACTTTTGTTCATAATTTGGTTATTAATGTGAACATGAGATTCAATATAGTTAAAATTTGTTCTGCCTGCTTTCCCAATATGTCTTCAAAACACTTGAATGACTCCTTGATTGTTTCTGTTAGGGTGGGTTGAATACAGTAATTCGTTGAAATTGTTTTTAATGGCACTAACGTTGTATGAATTACTGGTTGACGGTATAGTGTGTTCTGTTTCTCCTTAGCAAAAAGTCTTGCTTTTTGTTTGCAGCATTGTAAGTTGGACTCAATGGCGTGACTCGATACTGCGTTTCGGATATCTGAATCTCCTAATTTGTTGATAAACATCGCACCCTCTATAACTTGCTGAATGCACATTTGTGTATTGCACCTTGTTTGCTGCATTCTGACATTTACCTATAAAAGCACATTTGTCGCATCTGTATGATTATCACAGTATTTACAGGTGAGTTTGCAATTTCTGACACCTTTTGCACTGAGAAATGTCTCGATTTTTATGAGGGAGTTCAAATCTGATTTTCATATTCAGCATTTCTTTAATACTTGAACACAAATGTAACGAAAACATTATATATCACTGTTGTGTTAAAATAAACATTATTTTTCTTTTTGATGATCATTGTACAGAAACAGTTATGCTGCAGGAAATATTTTCCTTTTATCTTAAATTTGTGTACCGACTTCAATTGTATAATGTTTCTGGCAATGCGTTGTAAAGTAACGTACAAGTATTGCATGTGGATTTCTGGTATCATTATTTACCAGACATACATCAAAACGGCGTTGATGTCACGTTATTCAGTGCATTTAGCACTATTTGTACAAAAATTTTAAAGAAACGCTTGTCTTAAAAAATATAATTTTTAATATTGCCGATATTTCTCTCTACATTGCAAGAATATAATATTTTCAAAAAAGGAACTTGACAAAAGAAGTTATAGTGGACAACAATATATTATTTGAAGAGAAAAAAATCTGTAGTCAATATTGCAGTTTTTTCGCGTATAGATCAACTCTGATCACACATGCATCCTGCTTTAGCAGGTTCAAGTACCTTTCTGGGGGGAGGGGAATCAGCAGCATTGAACTTTTGCAGTTTTGATTTATTTTAATATGGGTTTTTCTTTTATCAAAAAAATAAATAAATAAATAAATAAATAAAAAATTGGACCACTTTTGATAAAATTCTGAAAATGTTGAGTGTTTGTGTAAGGTAGCTGCAAAATTAAAATATTCATTTCAAGTGCAAGGGACCGCTTCATCTGTCAGATCGATTGTGTTAGGTGAAGATGCTGCATGCAGTTCAGACGTTTGTGATGTTCAAAGCCGAACGAACGGTCAGATGTTTTGCCGTAAACCAATTTTTCGGTACCATGGACACACATAATATTGATTCAGTCTACAGAACGTGTTCAAAGGAAGTAATATATTGCATACACGATCAATATTTATCCACTTTTTCGGTACCTGGTTCCTTGATACTCATTTTTCAGCCAAAAAACAGTTTTTGTTGCAGCATTACACTACGTACGTAGTATGTGAGAAAGGTCACATGTTACCCATTTCTAGGGAATTTACGGGTCTCAAATATGATTTTTTTTTGCCGATAAACATGTAGTAGGACATTTGATATAACGAAGAAACAAATGTATCATTTGCCACTATTGGTAAGCAACCCATCGTGCAGTGGTGTTTGTCGAGTATAGAAGAATTATTCTAAGAAGAGTCCATTTTGACAGGTCGGGAAACAAATGAACCCATGCTGGGCAATCCCATTGCAAGAGATAGCGATTAAGCTGTTTACAAGTAAGCTAACTATAAACGAAATCACTGACAAAATGAGTGAATGGACATAACCTGCAGTTATGTTACCGTCAGCGACCAAGCCATAGCTGTCAAAGCGGCTTCTTATAGTAATCTCTCTACTAACGAAATCTCTTCAATTGCATTAGAACGTGACAACGAAACACCACAGCATAACGAGTTGTCTATCAACGGGCATCCTGCACATCCCGACTAATAAATGAATATTGAGTAAAGTGTGGGAAAATTTAGATTGCCAACAACCAACGGCGATAAGGGGACGTGAACGGCCGGTATGCTGGCTGTTGTGTACATTGACTTCATTTATTTATTCAACGTGAAAAAAGGTATAAAAGTGTGTTTGGCGTAATATGAGGATACGTGTAATCTATGCTTATTTTGTAAACCTCTGCAGACCCTACCCTAGCTCTTATGCTTTATTAAGATGAATTATGAAAACACGTTCCCTCGTACGTTTTTAGAGAATTTTTGAAAAGACAATATTCGTTTCCATTCTCTCGACGGATGAGGAATACGCTTACGATCGTTTTTTGTCCACCCATCTACTCACGTGACCACGAGGCCTAGTAGGTACTTGATATTTGTCCCGGCGAAAATACGCCCAAAGGCCGCAATCTTATCACTCTCACCTCCGGGGCCGTCAGCGGACGTCGGCGGGTTCGCGGGGAGTGGGCGTGGCACACACGTGTTGAGGTAGTCGTCGAGCCGCTGGTCGGCAGCGCAGCACTTGATGGCCAGCGGTGCTCGCTCCGCCACGGCCTCGCCGCCCGCCACTCGGCCTGACCTCGCTGGCACCAGCAGCACCAGCAGCAGCAGCAGCAGCAGCAGCAGCGGCGGCGGCGGCGCCTCCATGGCTCGCGCCTGACTGCCGCAGCCGAGCGCGGCCCACGAGCGCTGCGCACGCGACGCGGAACCGCCACCGCTCCCCCCCACAACGCCTTCACCGTTATCCGGCTCAGTGGCGACAACTGAGCGGGAGGACTTTTGCTCGAGTCCCGACCATGGCACCCGCTGAAGTCGCTATAGGCAACACCTTGGTGACTTCGGCGACTTTGACCGAGAAGTCCGAGAGTTCGAGTCCCGATAACGGTGAATATTCGATTCTAAGTTCATTGCAACTGGTCTCTGGAGGAGAATTATTGTGGCCGGCTACTCTGATCGGTAGTTCTTTGTGTTTTTTTCGATCAATATCAAATGAATGTCAGACAAGTACACTATTCAAGTGGTCCCACAATCTTCCTTCCCCAATCTGCCCCGCGGGAGATACTTTGAAGGGGAAACCTCCGCAAGCTGATGTGTATAACGTTGCCGTTTTTCACGTTATATTTATAAGGTACAGCGACAGCTCCTGCGAGAAAACATTCACTATACTAAACGTACTAATGTTGACGGGCTACGAAACACCCGTTTATTGAAGCGTGACACATTTATTCTGAGACCTTCTGAAATTATAGGGAGAACAAATAAAAAGGAATTAGGTTGTAATTCGTCATACGTTATGTCACATAATAGGGCTTAATAACGTTGTACTATAACGATAAGTTATTTCATATGTCACAGAAGTCTCGGAAAACCCCTAATAGGCGTGCTGCCAAAGGAGATAACGTTTAGTTGCAGACTTTTACTTGAAATTATTGAAAAAAATAATTATTTCTACAAAAGAGAGAAATACAGAAATGACTTTTTTTACTTCTCTTCTAAATTATTCAAAATGTGTACTACGGTATACATTATATCAACCAAACATAGTCCTGCGCAACTTAAACCAAATGGGGAGCAACTTCATTTCTGAACTCTCTTTTCCTTTCAACGTTGAATTCCTTTTCCCTCCTGTACTGTAGTACAGATATCAAAAGTTTTGGAATCGCTTCAACAATATGATCTCGAATTTTCAGACGTAAAATCCAGTTAAAGAGCCTTTTGAGTTGCAACTTCGCTCACAAGTCAGGTCTTTAAGGGCTGCCATTTCTTAAATATATGGCGGTAGCGCGGATATACTCGCAATTTCGTACCCGAAAACCGAGAGGCTTGCATGAATGGACAGATGGGTGGATTTGTAAACCTTCCTCCTTTCTATAATCTTTGAGAATAAGTACTGAAAGTCTGAAACAGTATTTGGAGGGAGTCGCTTTTCCATTTAATGCATGTTTAGTACTTTTCTGTTGCATCGTTTCTACAGTTCTTCCTTTTGCGCAATGTAATCGCAAGGATTCAGCAAATGCACATTTGTTTTCGAATATGACCTCTGACAGTTCAGAGGCACCCTCGCATATAAAAAGGCCAAGAAATGTAAGTTTATTCATGGGGGAGAGAAATTCCAATTTAGTAAACCATAACCATTGGGAAAATAATACACATCGTATGAATAAGGTTTTGAAGTATATTTAAGTGTGAATGTGTGTAAATATTTTGATTTCTTGTGATATATA
>BOPP01000269.1:495135-517889 GCA_017312745.1 Gryllus bimaculatus
CATTTATGACGTCGACGTCATGTTGGCGCGCCAGGTAGCTCAGGGATACCTTGGTATTGTAAAATGGAATGGGCATTGTTCAAATATTCAAGCACGAGAAAGTAAAAACTTGTTCAAATTAATAATAATTAATGAGATGAATTTAGAATTACATCATCTTATTAATTTAGAAAGGAGTTAAAAGGCCAAAGAGCGGCCACGCTAAGTCATTATTGAATCTTTCTTTTAGATGATTTCCTGTTCATTGAGGAAGATGAAGAGTCTTTTGCTTGAAGAGCTTTTCAGCCTTTGCGTGGTTGCTCGTCGGAATACTCATTTGTTTCTTGAGGCGGCGGCGCTCCCTCGTGGAGACTGCGGGTGCTCATTGGCCCGTCAGCTGTCTTCAACTGGAGGGGCAGGTTTACTTTCATTGACATCGAACATCTTTTGTTGGTGTATCGATATTTTGCCAAAATTTGCCATTTCTAGGTAGGCCCCGCCTTCTCCATTGTCTACTCCGAGGTACCGCCTCTGTCCTCTGTCAGAATTTGTAACTCTTCGAGACTTTGCAGTCGCTGTGTGGGCGCAGGAAATCGGCAATCTTTCACTCGAAGTTTCAGAAAAACCAGTAAAACGGCAAATGGGAAATATCATTCACTCAACGTGTGTAAACATCTACACGTGGTGTCCTTCACGAAATATGAAATAATATCCAAATTCTCATTTACGAAGCATCAAACTGTCTGGAATTACGTTCACGAAGCGCAGAAAATTCGGAGCGGAATACAAAAAATACTCATATTTTCAATAAATTCAACATTACCTTATTTTAAGATCTGTTTTTATTAACACATTTCATTAAGAAACAAATTATATCCATACAATTGTAGCTGTAAGATGACGCCGTATTTTTTAAAAATATTTTTCAATATTAGCAAAATCAGGCATTTCAACGAACATGAGGCCCACACAGTTCTCTTTACCATCCTTCATCCTATCTAAGATTCCAATTTAATGAAAAAATGTTGTGCGAGTTTTAAGAAAAATGGTTTAAAGAAAACAAAAATATGCTGTTTGACACAAAATTTCGCAAAAAATACTCATGTTTTGAAAAAATTAACGTGATAATATTTGAAGATCCGTCTTTAATGAACACATTGTAGTTGCAGGAAGAAGACGATTTTTGAAAATTTGGGAAAATTTTTGAAAAATTAGGGTTGTCAAGGAACATGAGACATGCAAGATTTTCTTAAATGTTCATCAGACTATCCAAAAACAAAATTTCATACAAAACGATAGAGCCATTTTTGAGAAAAAATTAAATAAAATTAAAAATTGCCTAATTTTACTCCAAATTTCACGAAAATTTTACGAAACATTGTACATGACCTTGTTCATCCTACCTCTGTGTTTAAGGAACCGATTTTATCAAGGGGAAAATCTCTATATTTAATATTTTTCCTCTTGAAAGACCCCGAAAAAAATTTTGAATTTTTGCAATTTTCGAAAAATCTGATTTCAACGAACTAGAGACCTGCACCATTCTCTTAGACGTCCTTTACATCATCCAACAAAAAATGTAATTAAAAACGATGAACCCATTTTTTTAATTTGCAAAATGTTCCATGAGCTTCATATAAAGTACCTCCAAAAATTAAAATATCGGTATCAAATTCAAGGAGTCGTGACATCAGCCAGATCGACATGGGAATATCAATTTTAGAGAAAATCGGCTGAACGGTTTAGCCACTAGTGTTGTTCACAGACAGACAGACTTTTGCGGTCAATCGATTTTCCGGAATCAAGGAGTCACAAAACATGAATTGTGGCTACATATCACGTGTGAGAGATCCCCCCCTCTATTTAGCAATTGGATTTATCCACTTTTTCGTTGACAGTTATTTTTTTTGCCAAAAATGCGCCTTTTTTCGTACAAACCTTTCTCTGTACTACGGTAGCGGTAGCGAGAAAGTAAACATTTTTCAGATGCTGCAGTAGGACTAGGTGTAGAAATAGGAAAATTCTGGCCATAACCTGCCTCCTCCACCCCATTTCAAGATTTAATCAAGGAATATGTTAATACTGTTAAATTATATGTAGTTGTTACAATAATTGTTATCACGTACTGTTATTATTATTATTATTATATTATTAATCTTACATTATTCAGCAGTAATCTACTGGTCGGTATGTCACACTCACAGGAATGATGACCAGGTGTGTGTTGCTTACTGAAGGGTTTCAGATGGCTTCTGACAATAGGCATGCTCATTCAAATTTATGTTTTGCATTTATATACATTCTGGTCTCCAGTGAAGACACTCCAGTGCTTGAAGTGTTCTTTTCGGATCACTACCCGTAGCTGATATTATTATAGGCCACAGTCGCCATTTACTGAGTTCACTGAGCTCGACTTCATAGGCGAGATTGGTATACTTCTGGATTTCTCTTGATATTTTGCCCGATAATGTTGTTGGGTATTGGGTATTTGATATGTGTAAGAACGCTGCTGATGGTTTCGTATCAATGTAGTTATATATTGGTCTATTGGCCGCCGAAATGTCTGTCAGTGATAATGGGCGATCCAGTAGAGTGTGTGCTTCACTACTTTCAGCACATTCTGAGGCACATATTTATAATACGGCACGGAAGTGGCGAGTAAGCCTGTCTCATGCCAATAATTGTTGGACCTGCTTCGCACTTATCATGACTCTTTTTGTAATTGCAACTGTGGGCGTGTCTGTCTCACTTGTCACGTTTGTTGGATTGTTTTGCTTGCAGCCTCACATCTTCTACAAGTCGGAATAAATGGTAGAATCTCTCAGAATGTGTTTTCTGTAGTTCAATTGGTTGGTACATTGGTCCTGGATGGCTATCATGAAGGCTTCTGTCTCGGAAAGAGATACCCGTGCCTGGAGCGCAATGCGTGCGACGCAGAGATGTCATTCTGGTTTACTTAGCTCGTGAGGGTACTTCGCATGCAGTGCTTCGATTCCATAAGGTTATCTCTCTTTTGTTTCAATGTTGGTTACAGTGGAATAAAGCTTTTTCAAGTTCAGAGGGTATAGTTATTATCAACTGCGTCACTGCTGCTGAACTCTCCACATGGTTCCAGAATGTATCTTCCTGAGTGAAGCATTTTTGAGAGTGTGTATGATTTATGAGATTCATACCTCGCCCTCTGCGACCTTTGGGAGGGTTAAAACGCCGTCTTGAATGGGATGATGTTTCGGTGTCGAGTATTAGCGGTTCGAATGTGTCTCTGGAGGTTGTCGAGGTCTGTATTGCTCCATTTTAATAAAGCCTTAATTATTATTATTATATTATTATTATTATTATTATTATTATTATTATTATTATTATAACATAGTAGCAGTAAAAGGCATATATCAAGAAAAATGAATATTTTGAGAATGAAACGGGAATAAATCTTGCAATGTTCAAATAATTTGCTCTAAGAGTAGTTATCTATGAATGTAATTGTTAATTTTTCTGTAACAAGTTATTGGTAGTTATATCTCGTAGCCAATGGACCCCATCTTGATCAGATTTTTTTGTCCAGTTTCCGCTGATCCTTGAGCAAATGCTGAGCAATGACCCTTGTTTTGCTTTGACAATAAAAATAAAATGTAAAATTAATTAAAGACGTTGTCATTGGCCCAAATATTATTTAATGCACATAGCATGCTTTCGATGGCTTAGCCAATTATCAGTTGTCCTGCTAGATGGAAGCCACAAAAACGACTACGCGGGTCGGGCGAGCCGAGGGGCTTAAGTACCCGGCCGTGGGGTAGGAGGAAGGGCAATGGCCATGGGTGCCGGTGCGCGTCACTGTGCGCCCACGGCGGGGTGCGGTGGTGGAGTGGTGTCTAATAGTAATTTTAGTAAAGGAGAAGGACTATTTGTTTTATGTTTCAATTAATAAGTTATTTATAAAATGAATATGTAGGTTTTCTAATAGTTAGTCTGGTGTGGAGTGGATTTCCTATTTCCAAGTATACGAATGTCTGTGAGTGTGGATTGAAATGTATGGCCTGTCTGGAGTAAATGATTGGCAAGTGAGATTCTACAGGTGTTTGTTTTCCAAGCATGTATGTGTTCTTGATTCTGGTATTGAAAAGTTCTGCCGTTTGACCAATATTTGTTATGTAATGTATATCTGGACTCCATAAAAATAATAATTATTTTATATTAATTCATTATTATTATTATTATTATTATTATTATTATATTAGTGATATTATTATATTTATTATGTTTCCAATAAACTTTATTGAGCGTCAATCAAAGCAATTACTTTGACAAATGCAATAATGTATACAAATTGCTGGAAATATTCATTTTAAAAGTGTGAGAGGTATTTCAAAATAACAAATTCAAAATAATTTGTGTAATGAAAAAACATAAGAATACAGCAGTAAATAAAATATAAGGTTTTTCAAGAAAATTAAATCATGGTTGGTAGTAGCGCTTTGAGCGGAACCAGCTTGTACTGTCGTACAAGAATTGTGATTCTATCTTTGGCCACAGGAGTGCGTTTGCTGGTTAACTAGTTTTAGAAGTGTTTTAATTGCGCGACCTTTAATTTAATCCATATCAGATATATTATAATTAAATAATATTTGGTAATTTTTATAATAAATTTAGTCTAATCGAAACTCATTTTATATTGCTCCGAAGATATGCCACAAGCCTATGACAACAGAATGCCTGATAAAGTATTCAAGAAGTTTTTATGCCCGCAATTGCCCTTCGCGTTTGCTCATTTGGTTTTGCTGGGTCTCATCGGGACTCATGCGTATGCAATAATTCCAAATACAGTGACTTGTTACATCAGAGGACCTTTAAAGCGTTTCATAAGTTTTAGTGCCGAGTAGATCTGCTAAGCGTTGCATCGAAAGTACTTGGTTTAATCCAATAACAATGGTATCGTGTGCTGCAAATCGTGTATTACATGTGGGTAAGTGCGGAAGTAACCGGTTAACAAAAGTAGGCATTTTACAATAAATTTCAATTTAGAGATGAAGTACTTTACAAAATTTATCAATTACTTTTCAAAATATTACCCTATATGCACATACGTTCTTAGTAGTAGTAAACATTTCTATTTTTAGCTCGTGTTGGAAATGCTACCCAAAAACTTTGGGGAGCTAGGAGTATATGGTCTCTTTCAAGTCTTTCAGAAACGCATCAAATGCTTCAGAAAACAGTGCGCGATTTTGCTGAAGCTGAATTGAAACCTAATGCCGGCAAATACGACAAGGAAGGAGTTTTCCCAATGGAACAAGTAAATGAAATTTAAAAAATTAGAAAATCAAATTTTCATAACACTAAATCATGTTAAATGTGTATTCTTGTCGGTTTTTTTTATTTCGCTTATTATTTTAGATTAAAAAAATGGGAGATTTGGGACTTATGAGCATTGACACTCCAGAAGAATATGGTGGAACTGGACTAGATTCTTTAGCCTATTCTATAGCTATGGAAGAAATTGCTAGAGGTTGTGCTTCTGCTGCTGTTATGATGAGTGTAAACAGTTCTCTATTTCTTGGTCCCATTATGAAGTTTGGTAACAAGGAGCTGAAAGATAAATTTGTGCGGCCATTTACAACTGGAGAGCAAGTTGGTTGTTTCGCATTGAGTGAACCAGGTGAATACTTTGACAGATTACTTTTTAATCTGTTTCTAATCTGGAATTGAATTGCAACTTCATTTCATAGGGAATGGAAGTGATGCTGGGGCTGCATCTACTACAGCCACTTCTAAAGGAGACACATTTGTATTAAATGGTACAAAGGCATGGATCACGAATGGTTATGAATCAAGGGCTGGAATTGTATTTGCTACCACTGATAAAAGCAAGAAACATAAGGGCATTTCTGCTTTTATATTTCCAAAACCAGTAGATGGTGAGGCTGTCAAAGTTAAAATATAATTTTAAGTTTAATATAATAATAATATAATAACTTAAATATAAAGCATTTTCTGAAAATATAATACATGAAAGTTTTGTTAATTTTTTAATTTTCCACAGGCCTCTCTCTGGGGAAAAAAGAAGATAAGCTGGGTATTCGAGCATCTTCAACTTGCCAACTTATCTTTGAAGACTGTGTTATCCCTAAGGAAAATATGTTGGGAGAGCCTGGAATGGGCTTCAAAATAGCCATGATGTCCCTTGGTAAGTGGATGATTATAAATAATGGTTTTTGATGGTTACAATTATACTTTATTCAAGATCTTTTGTTTAAGGTCTGTATGTTTCTGAACATTTTTCTACTTTAAATCAGAAATTCAGTGTTTTTACAAAAATATTTTAATGGTCAGTAACAACTAAATACAACTTTAATAAGTTCTAAATTTTATTTTCAGCGAGTTAAAAATTTTAAAAATATAGTCTAAATTTAGTGACATAATTATTAACCATTGATTTTTTATATAATTGGGCTTATCAAAATAGTGGAGTTGGAGTATGCAGCCATTGAATATGCATTTTATTGTAAAGATTGTGCTCTGAAGTGTAAGAAGTCAATGTAATACATTAGAATTTAGATGAATCTTTTGTAGCATTAAGTAAATATTAATAAACTACTGTAAAATATTTCTATAATATATAAAAATAGAGATAGATATAAACAGTGTGAAGTAGCTACAATTAAAGGGGGCAATGTCATCCAAATATTGTCAGAAAATATTTGTTTATGTAGGTGTACTTTACTGTCAAGGTCATGGGTGAGAGTATATCTGCACCTTTGATCTTGTTTGGAAGATTTTAAAATGACTAAGCATTGAAATAAAACAGGGAAAACTGTATGTGATGTAGGGGGGGAAAAGATCTGCGCATGTTTTCTTGAGTTCCAGAATCCCTTCCCGTCATTTTAACTATAAATAGTTGAAAGGAGAGTAAAAGTTTAAAATAAATAAATAAAAATAAATTTTAAAAATCGCAAGATTAGTAATATTTGAAAAATAGTCATTTTTGTTTCTGAGTTATAGAAATCTTATTTGCATCGGTACACGAGTTGCAAGTATGATTTTGATGCATAGCTAACAAAATTGCAACTTGCCCTTACCTCTACTCTTACCATTACAAGCAAAAGGAGAGTTCAACAAAACGTGCGTATAGTGAAGCAACATTTGCGTCCAGAAGCAAAACAAGGGCCCATTTTAGCATTTGCTCAATGGATCAGGGAAACTGGACAAAAACCTGATCGAGATGCTTAAATATTAATTTGATTTTATAGTAAATTTTGATATTCTACTAAATAAACATTTTGAATGTAGAGGTCAGAATGATGGTAGTTAAAAAAAAATAAGTAGTATTTTTTGTTGTTTTAAAGCTGAAATGGTCATTGTGATATTTTGTATGTGTGATATTTAACCTCATCACAAAAAACAGATATTAGTATATTGATTTAACCGAGAAATTTTAATATGATTTGTTAAATACAAAAGAAAAATTTAATTGTTTTTGAAATTAAGTTATAAATTGCATTTAACATCTTCAGATGGTGGCCGAATCGGAATTGCAAGTCAAGCTTTAGGGATTGCTCAGGCATCTCTAGATTGTGCTGTTGATTATGCCACAAAGAGAAATGCATTTGGATCTCCAATAATTAAACTTCAAGCAATTCAGGTTTGAACAAAAATTAAAATTAAAAAGATGATCAAATTTAATGTGAAAATCACACTCTATTAATTTTTCATTCATTCATTCTTTCTTCTTCTCCAGACTAAAATTGCGGACATGGCTCTTAGGGTAGAGTCAGCTAGGTTGCTCACCTGGAGAGCGGCCGTGATGAAAGATAATAAAAAACCTTTCACAAAGGTGAGTGATAAACCTTTTACTTAAATCCTGCAGTAGTTTGGGGGAAGGGTGTGTCAGATACCAGGGTAAATATTTTTCCTAATTCCTAGAAAGTGACATTACTTGTCAATTAACTGACGACTTTGTAAATCTTTTCAAGGACATGGGGAGTTTTGAGACGTACAGGTCCACTGAACGATTCACAAAACTTCACTGTGGAACTTTTTAATATACAGTAGTACTCATTTTTGATATTATGAAACTTTATTCGTATTTAATTTGCAGGGATTTTTTAATACCTACTTAAAAAAATTATATTATGCCTCAATTTTTGATAATTAATATCAGTGCTTATTTTACCTTTCTTTTCATCTTTACTTTAGCGAATAAACATATTAAATAATGTTTATTAAACCAACTATTTAGATAAACTGAATTAAGTATTCCTTTTTTGTTGTTATTTGTTTACAAGACTTGGTCAGTGTAAAATTATGTAGTGAAATGATTGGGATTACACAAACCCAACTGGGCCACTGACATTTCAAATAGACGTCAGACCAATGCAATGTTAAAAGGTTCAAGATTGAAATGGATTAAATACAAAAAACAATTTTGTTAGATTGTGAATTTCATGCAAGAAATCTTATATACAATTAATAGTTATCAATCATGATAGAATGAAAAGTTTATTCTTCTCTAGTTATCTTTTCTGAAAATGAAATGATCCATCCCTCTTGTTGAATTCGTCTTGTTTGAATGTAGGGCTGCTATCTCTTCTGTAACAGTGGGGACCAAGTTTTCCTCACTTCTAGACAAATGAACAGATTAATTAATAAGTGTTCTGATTCCAAACCTGGCAACTTTAGATCGCAGTGCCATTTAGGTTTAGAGGTGGTGGTCAGGGTAACATGTGCATTTTGGTTTTGATACAAGTTCTGGTTGTTGATATTCTATGCAGTTGATTTCATTAATATCCTTTATACTAACAAACTGAGTCTCTCAAGTATAACATACAAGTATATAAGTGTGCAAAAAAATTATTTTTGTAACTGTATGTACTCTGAGATTGATTGGTAATTTGATGTTGGACTCACCAATTTGGTATGAAAATTTCTGCAGGAAGCTGCAATGGCAAAATTGGCTGCGTCAGAAGCAGCAACGTACTGTGCGCACACTGCTATTCAGGTGTTAGGTGGAATGGGCTTTGTCACTGACATGCCAGCTGAACGTCACTACAGAGATGCACGCATCACAGAAATATATGAAGGAACTTCAGAAATTCAGCGCCTAGTCATAGCAGGAAATCTTGTAAAGGAATACGGATATTAAGTCCTAGATTCTCAGATATTGTGATGTCAATATAAATAAACATAAATGGGAAAAGAAATACATTTTTTTAAAAGTATAGTGCAGTTTCTCTTAAGTTTGCTTGCATCATTGTGTGGTATTTGAAAATTAAAGAAGTATCCAAAGACTGCATAAATAACTCTCAAGTCATTTCTCAAATATTAACTTTGTAAATACATAATTCAGATTGTATATGAAATATATTTTTGTATTTATTTTAAGAATTTATATTTTAATAGGCCCTTGATAAGATTTTAATTATGTCTATAATATAAATGTCAAATGAATTTTCTTAATGATGGGGAATTTTAAATAAAAATTGTTTTTAATAAGACTAGTTTATATTTTAAGATAATAAATTGCATTGAATGAAAAGAAATATTGAGTGTATTGAACCTCAGGTTATTATCAGGCAGCATGTTTTTATAATTGGTGTTTTATATTAATAAAGAACAAGTGTGTTAAATTTTGTATTATATTTATTAATGTGTTAAAGTACCCGATATTTCCATTCACATACTCCCAGGTATGAAAAATCATGTTTTTTCCAAAGCCTACATTCTTTTACCTAACTTACGGAACTCTTGCAATCAACGCCATTTTCACTAGTCTTGTCTAGCAATCTCGTGGAGTGTGGATCGATTAAGTCATCATAACAAATCTAGTGTATTGTTGTCAACACGTGCAACGAATGCCCGTCAGTGGAAAGGCGTATTTACAAATCATACTTAAATTACTACTTGTAGGACTAAGCTAGGCGTGTTGGATTTCACAAAGAGGTCCGGCCTTTTGCCCTTGTGATTTACACACATCATCCCCATTGATCATCCCCGAGTCCATCCAAAGCATAATTTCTAAAGCTTTTCCAAAGCAACTCTTTGAAACTGCTGCATTCGGGATTTACATAAAACATAGAAAGCGCTCTCTCAAGGGATGAAGTGTTAGTTCCCGGCACCACTAAACGTGTCTTTTCACGACAAACTTTCAATTCGTCACCATTAGTTGTGTGAAGAGCATATCACGGAGCCACGAACATATGCGAAGACAGCCGAGCGGAGTCGACAAAATTTTTACACACCAAATGATTTTTGAGGTAATAATTCGCATTAAATTTAACAAGGTTTGTATAAAATGCGTTGGACAGACTCGACGATATTTTATCTTAACGGGAGGGCCGAAGATTCGAGCCTCTTTCTCGAATTGGACACGCATACCGAAAATTCACAATTCCGCGGGAAAACTTCCGATTCAAACTCCAAACCAATGTAAATGACTAGTCTGGAGAGGAAAAGAATCCACGAACGTATATGAAGATAGCCGAGAAGAGAGCTTCTTGTCTTCTCGGCTATCTTCATGTACGTTCGTGGCTTCTTTTAATTTCTTTATTTCTTTCCTTTTCAGGATATCATGCTTTTCAGTGAGTTGGATAGGTACATATTTTGGATTTTTATCCTAATTTTGTTGTTTTCATTTTAGCTGACTGTAACCTTTGCATGATGGTGATTATAGATATAGTGTAATTATTTTGCATGGTATTTTAACGGGATGTTGTCTTGAACAGTATTGAATATATTCATATTGTATTTTTTGTTCATAGACCTGAGTATAAAAGTCTACGGTGGTCGAAAATCGACTCTAGGGAAGCGGGAACGGATTGTGATTTTTGAATTTGTGGATTTGTTGAGAGTGCAAGGTGGGAGCTGTATTTGAAGTAAAATGATTCATTTATTTTTGACAAAAATTCAGTTATGTATTTGGCTATTGCTAACGAAGCAAGGTGCTGTAATGATTTTTCATAGAAATTTGTTTTGAATTTGTAATAGTTTGACGTGACTCGGTGCAGAGTTGACTTCGTCGTTGGTAGAGGGGCCGCCGTTTCGCCCGGACAGCCAGGATGTCATTGACTCGAGCCGCGGAAGCCAGCCTACTTGTACGTCCGTGCAGAGTTGTGCCATGCAGAATAGGCATATGTTAGTGTAGGATGAATTATTGGTTTAAATAATAACTATTTTGATACTGTTTGGATTTATAGTTTATTATTATTTATTATTCGTAGCTCCACATTTGGCTCTCTTGAGACAGAAGTTTCGCCATTGGTCGGCAAAATTATTTACGGAAACGTGTTGTTAGATGCTGTTGATGCATGGATGCTGTTTTCAGAACAATTAGTATGTACTTTCAGTGCAATCATACTATTTTCAGTACAAGAATTATAAATGCAATGAATTTTCATTACAGAAAATTGATTACATTAAAAATGAACTAACTTTAAAATAAAAGGGGGAAAAATAAAAAGCAATTATTTGGTAGTACTAATAAATTAGGAAGGTACATGAAAATTCAGGGCTCTGAAGATATTTTCTGAAGTGTGATGATTGTTTAAGCTCAGATAAATGTATATGAAATCGAAAATAGAAATTTCCATTTTGAATGTACACTTAATACATATCTCTGTGAAAAACCCTTGGTTTTAAAAATGCGGCGAAAATCACGAAATTACCTATTAAATTCACCGTATTGCAGCCTGATCTACATTTGAAATATTTGTTATATTGTGAGTAGGTTGCATGTTAAGTTTGTGATTCAAAGGAAATGTGACGAAAATAAAATATATAGGTGTTGTGGTGTGATATCTTTGGCATTTCATAAAATAATTAAAGACGTTGTCATTGCCAACAATATTATTTAATGCAAAAGCAGCTTTCGATGGCTTAGCAATCAGACAACTGATGATGGCTAAGCCATCGAAAGTTGCTCTTGCATTAAATAATATTGTTGGTAATGACAACGTTTTTAATTATTTTATGAAAATAAAAGAGTTCTGAGAATTAGAACAGGAGGGGCTGATGTGGTATTTACTTTAGTTATTACTTTCTGGTATCCTCCACACGTAGTATAAAAAGAAGTTATGTAAAGTTGCAGCGAAAAACTACTATTTTCGGCAGAAAAAATCGTATTGTAGATCCTGATATCGAAAAAAGAAAATAATTCTTGTTCCTATACATAGTATATTTCTTCCTTTAGCACGATGTGTAGTTAGAATCCAGGTTTTGTGGGTCCTTGCTACTGAAAATTGTTTTACAGTAAAACGTCTAGCCGCTAAAACGTAAGCAGGATTGATAATTCCTAGTTGATCTGACGGATGTCCCGGCCCCTTGATTTTGAAGGCTATGTTTTAATTTTTGTAGATTCTTTACTTGAACCCTCAAGAACACTTTCAAAGTTTTCTCAAAAATGGCTCCAACATTTTTCATTAAATTTTGCCCTCTGGCATTATGAAAGACGCTTTAGAAACGGCGCAGGTCACAGTTTCGTTGAGGTATAATTTCCGAATATTGTAAAAGTTAATTTTTTTCGCTGTCTTCGAACTATAGTGATGAGATTTTTCCTCTGAATAAAATTAGTTCTTCGAAATTATATCTCCAATGAGAACTTACCATTTTTTTCAAAATATGAATAGTTTTCGCGCAATGTTGAGGCGTGGATCCACGGGCAGGGAAATGAGGAAAATTTCTTCCCTCCCTTAAAAATTTATCAGTAATAATAATTATTATTATTGAATCACATATACAATTACAATTGTGTATGACGATCAATATGTCTTGGGTGGAGGGGCTATCTCAGCATTTGCTCTAAGGACTGGGGAAAGTAAACAAAAATCTCATCTAGATGGGGTCATTGGCTTAGGGATTATACTACAATACTTGCTACAGATAGATTAGGATATTATACAGAAGATAATTATTTTTAGTGGCAAATAATTTAACATTTCGTTTTGTACAATTTCATGTTTAAAGTGAGAGTAAAATTTACTAGTTATTGTCATGTTACTGCTTCTACTTATAATAATAATAATAATAATAATAATAATAATAAGAAGAAGAAGAAGAAGAAGAAGAAGAATGAGGAGAAGAAGAAGGAGGAGAAGACGAAGAAGAAAAGAAGGAGGAAAAGAAAAGACGAAAGAAGAGAAGAAAAAAGGAAGAAGAAGAAGGAGAAGATTATAGTAATTATTTTAATAAACAATATTGTTTCAATGCCGACACATATAATTATTTCATTAGAAATGCAACGATAACTCGTCACAATACTTATAGAAGAAGAACTACAAACAACAACGTGTGCCAACGATTGCATGGACTCTTAAAAACTCAACTCTGCTAGAAACCATGTGCAGGCATCAATTCATTTGTTATTCCAGTGCTGACATACAATCCTTTGGCGTATTAAATGGAGCAATACCGACCTCGACAACCTCCAGGAACAATTCGAACCGCTATGACTCAACACCGAAAACATCATCCCCATGCAAGTACTGAGCGTTTTACTCTTCCAAGGTCGCAAGGAGGGCGAGGTATTGTAGATCTCATAAATCTACACAGCTCTCAAATTGCTTACACTCAGAAGATACTTCTTGGAACATTGTGGGAGTGTTCAGCAAGCAGTGACGCAGTTGATAATATTTATTGAGTCGCAATACAATTACAATCGTGTAGTCGAACACGAGTCAATATGATGTCTTGGGTGGAGAGAGCGAAGTTACAGGACTGTTCAGGAGCAACAAGGGGCCATCTCAGCATTTGCTCAAAGGACTAGGGAAACGAACAAAACCTGATTGAGATGGGGTCATTGGCCTAGAAATTATACAACAATACTTGTTACAGTTAGATTAGTATTATACAGTAGATAATTATTTTTAGTAGCAGATGATTTAACATTTCAAGATGTTATTTTAATGCTGCTACTTATAGTAGTAGTAGTATAATAATAATAATAATAATAATATAATAATATAAATAATAATAATAATAATAATAATAACGAACAATAACATATCAATTCAGTTAGCAACTACATAAAATTTCACAATAGTATTACATTCTATATTTAAAACTTGAAATGGTGAGGAGGCAAGTTTTGGCCAGTTTTTTTTCTTTTTTCTTCTTCTCAATTTTTACACGTAGCCCAGAGAGAGATTTTTTTTGGCGGGGGGGGCGTCAGGCATTCTCCTTCTGTTTCTCTGGATGCGATATGCCAGTTCTTTTTTCTTTGCTTCAACTCGAAACAGTTTACGTGAAACAGAAAGTCTAATGGGATAAGAAATTCTTATTTATTTATATTTTTCAAGGGAAATGTAATTTGAAAATACCTTTACACCGTTCAACATGATGTTTTGCAGGAACTTCAATTTGCTTTTAAATGTATGAATTGTGTTTATGTCTTTAATTTCATTGCCTAGTTTGTTGTAAAGTGTAATGCCCTCTATACAGGTACTTTTTTGATAAAGTGTAGTTTCAGAGTGGGGAACATGTAGGTTATCCTTTTGACAGGGGTTGTAGTTGTGTAATCAGAATTTAAAGTAAAAGTGTCTTTGTTTTCCATGAGAATTTTCTTTGCCATTATTCCAAATTTATACATGCATGGTAGAGGAATATGCATGGAAGCATACATGCATGGAAGAGATAATAACTATAGTTCTCTGAACTTGAAAAAGCTTGTTCAACCAATCATTGAAACGGAAGAGAAGATATCCTTATGGAAAGCGAAGGCACTGCATGGAAGGTACCCCCACGAGCTGAGTAAACCAGAAGTCGACATCTCTGCGTCGCCCGCATGGCTCCAGCACCGGGATCTCTTTCCGGAGACAGAAGCCTTCATGATAGCTATCCAGCACCAAGTGGTACCAACATTGAACTACAGAAAACACATTCTGAGAGATTCTACCATTCATTCCGACTCGTGTAGAAGATGTGAGGCTGCAAGCGAAACTATCCAACACGTGACAAGTGGATGTAGCAGCCACGCACAGTTGCAATACAAAAAGAGGCATGATGAAGTGGCGAAGCAGGTCCAACAATTATTGGCATTGAGAACGGGCTTACTCGCCACTTCCGTGCCGTATTATAAATATGTGCCTCAGAATGTGCTTGAAAGTAGTGAGCTCACACACTACTGTGGTCGCTCCATTATCACCAACAGACATGTCGGCGGCAATAGACCCGATATATAGTACATTGATAGAAACCATCAGCAGGTTTTCCTTATCGATGTATCAATACCCAATGCCCACAACATATCGGAAAAATATCAAGAGAAAATCCAGAAGAATACCAATCTCGCCCATGTTGTTGCAACTCAGTGGAACTTCAGTAAAGTGACGACTGTGCCTATAATAATATCAGCTACAGGAGTGATTCCAAAACACTTCGGGCCACTGGAGTGTCTCACTTGGATGCCAGGAATGAACTATTAATATGCAAAAGTCAGTAATTTTGAATACATGCCGTATTGTCAGAAGGCATCTGAACTCAGTAAAGTAACCACACACCTGGTCATCATTCCTGTGAGTGGTTGACATACCGACCAGTAGATACTGTGAATAAAGAAAGATAAAATAATAATAATAATAATAATAATAATAATAATAATAATAATAATGATGATAATATTAAAACAATATATGATGTAAATTCTGGTAACAACTACATAAAATTTAACAATATTAGTACATTCTATGTGTAAAACTTGAAATGGTGAGGAAGAGGAGGAGGAATGTTTGACTGATTTTTTCTTTTTCTTTTTTCTCTCTATTTGTTCACCTAGTTCTACTGCAGCGCTTAATGCGTCTAGCAAATTCAGAGAGAAACCGAATTTTTTGTATTCTCCTTCTATATCGCAGGCCGCAATAAGCCAGTTCTTTTTTCTTTGCTTCACCTCGAGTCGAGCTTCAGCCAAACAGTCAACATGAAACAGAAAATCAAATGGGATAAGAAATTTTTATTTATTTATATTTTTTAAGGGAAATATTGTTGTGATTTGAATATTCCGGTTGAACATGTTAAGTAGGAAAGCTTTCAATTTACTTTTGTTAATGTCTTTACTATAATTACCTAGTTTGTTGTAAAGAGTAATGCCCTCTATTAGGGTACGTTTTTGATAAAGTGTAGTTCCAGAGTGGGGAACATGTAGGACGAGTATTGTAGTTGTGTATATCGGAATTTAGAGTAAAAGTCTCCTTGTTTTCCATGAGAATCTTCTATATTTTAATGTTAACTTGCCACGAAACTAGCAAGAAAAAATATTTTAGGATAATCATTACAAAGAATAAAACCGTATTGCAGCATGTGCTAGTGTAACCTAAGAGATTTTACAAAATCTTATGTGACACCTTCGACAAAAAATGTTGAATTTCTCCTCCCTATATTCGCCTCTGGATCCGTCCCCGAGTTAAATAAGGTCAATATTAAAAAGATTGAAAACCAGATTATCTCAAAAACCCCAAATTTTATCTTTTTGCTGTTTGTGCGTATAGAACTATGTAAACTGAAAGACACACCATGGACGTCATTGATGCATTTTTAAATTTTTCAAAATTACACAAATGTAATTTTGTTTATAAATCACTCACGTCGTTAATATTTATGTTACGGGCATTTTCTATTCATAATTGCATTTGCAAGCACAAGCTTCACTTGAATTGTTATGTCGTTGCTCGAAAACTCAAAACTGCTCTGTGGAAATAAGCTCAATATTGCCCATTTTCAGAAACGCTCAAACCACATTTTCTCAAGAATATGTTTGAACTTACTCCTCAGTAATATCGTTAAGACATATTTATATTCTACTAGCTGTCTAATATGCTAAATTTCGTTTTTAGAAAATTCGATTCCATGGCGAGGTCATTAAAACTAGTGGTGTTATACAGCGACTTATACTTTCTTGAAATATTACTATGTTATCGTTATATGCAACGGAACGCCCATATGTTTCATTAATTTCAAACAGAAATCATGCGAAAATTTTAACTTTCTTGCAAAAATCGTCAATTTTGTAGTTTTTTGTTGCAATTTTCGAAAAATCGGGGATCTCAATGAAAATAAAGACTTGCAAGATTCTTCTAAACGCCTTTTATACTAATCAACAACAAAATGTAATAAAAAAAATTAAACTTTAATATTTCAGTTTCAAATTCCAGGAGTCGTGACATCAGCAGAGCGATTGGGAAATATCAATTTTGGAGAAAATCGGCTGAATGGTTTTGCGTATTTCTCAGTGGTGGCGCTATGTCCCCTATCGAGGGGAGCTGGTCGAGTGACATCTAGCGGCACCACCGAGAAAGTCGCAAAATACCGCGAGATGTTCCATTGAGAAGACCAGTCCTTGCGCGCCGAAAATAAAAATCCAAGAATGGCGTTTTGCACAGACGAGAACAAAGACGTTTTGTCGTAAATCAGTTTTTTAGTATGAAGGATGCACTAAATATGGATTGTAGCTACACCATGTGTTAGAGGATTTTTTTCTATAATTCGCAATTGGATTTATCCTCTTGTTCGTTACTATAGTCCGGCAAGGGTTTTGTGTCGACGATTCGCGTATTCCGGCGCACGATCACAATACTTTCTCTTCTTACGTTAGTAAGTGCGAGAAAGTAAAACTATCAACAAATTTTGTGTTATTTTCTACATTTACAAGTTTATTGATGAGACCTAATCAAACGAACAGAAAAACGCATGTTTCCACCATGCACAAATGATGACATTCAAGGATAAGTCGATTACATTTTGCCAACATGAATGCGGTTGTCAGTGTATAGTTGAAATTAAACGCAACATTGTTTTTGTTGGCAGAATTGGACATGGGTCGAATGGCGCGTATCGGACAGTGATACAATATTTGTAATGTCACGTATTGCAGTGGACTTTTAACTTCGATAAGAAAACACGCACCGATTAACACAGAGGGCATGATGCTGGTCAAAAGTTGGATTTGGAAAGATCTTTTTCATTTCATTATTTCGGCGTGGAAGATTTGTGAAGCACATAATGCGCTTTCGACTGTACCAGGTATCATTTTTATTATTCATTATCATTACTTGTTCTCAAGACATGTTTTCACTGAAAAATTCGTAGTCACGCCGCATGAGTTTATGGTCTCCTTGTGTTAAAGTATATATAAAAATCTCGGAAAGATAAAGTTGTACACTATTTCTAAACATTTAAAGCATTCATATGGTGGAAAAGCAGTACAAAAATGGAAATACTGTGAAGTTAAGTTATTGTATCTTAATTAATATAGGCTATATTAATATTTTATTTAATTAATATGTATCAATATTCATACAAGTATGTTATCTAGATTTTATTCTGTAGAAGAATATTTCTGTATAGTGGTAGAAAATTTATAATGTAATACCAAAGTACAATAAGCAATATTACTTATATCAGTGTATTTGTTGCAAGTGCTCAGAGGAAATTGATGCTTTTTGTGCAAGTGGGTATCTACACTGCAAAATTGCATGATTGCATCCATCTTTTCTTTTATGAATACAATTTATATCTTTACCCTGAAGCTCTCAAGTTGTGGTCCATATCTACTGATGGTGGGAGAAATAGTGATCATGTCTGCAGCAGTATTACTATTAACAGTAAAATTAAAGAGAATGAAGCATCTCTTACCCTACTCCTTATGTTATATGTCAGTCTGTATGTGGTCTCGAAAATTTTGATTACTAGTATCATTTTATTTGTAATTTTTGAAAAATTGCAATGAAGTGGACAATCTAAGTTCTGCCCTTCCTTGGCAATGCTATTGAACTTGAAGTGTGATGAAAGCTTGTTCTCTTGACAGTAATATTTTTCATGGTTAAACAGTTCCATGAGAGCCTAGGACTGCATGATAACCTTTTCAATAAATTTGAGTATATTATTTTTTTATTATTTTAATTACATTATAGATATGTATGTTACTGATTATAGACTTTTTAGAACATTATCTCTCAATTATTTTTCTTAGCTATTTTTTTTTTTCATAAAGAACTACGATTTGTCTTAAATGACTTAATCTTTTTCATAATGTGTTGCAGATTGAAAACTCAAAATAACAAATTCAAAATATTTCACTTCAACAAAAAAGTGAGAAGTTTTTAAATTGAAATTGGAACTTGGTAATCATAAAATGAGAGTATCAAGAAAGGTTCAGGTATTGTAATAATTTTTAAGATTATTTTAATAACTTAATTTTTTCTGATCTCCTTGATGCAAATTTGATAATTTAGAATATCTAGATGCTGCCCATAAATGACAGTATAGGTTGTTAGTACATTTTTTGAAGTGCTAAGCTTTTATTTGTGTACATGTGCTTATAAAATGGTTACTGTTTTTATAGTGTTTGTAAGCTGTAGGTAAGTGAGTAGTATTCTTAAGGGTGTAAGGGTACTGATATTGTTTTCTTTGTTGTAATAAGACTTCAGTCTTAATTTTATGCATAAAGCTTAAAATATGAGGTAGGCACCATACGTTTCTGGCTTCACTAACTATTTTTGACAAAAAGAAAAAAATATGTAACTTTGCATTTAAATCGTCCTTTCCTCCGACCCACTTTTCACAGCAGTATACAAACATTTTTAGGTCTTTGAAAAAAATACTCCAAAGTGTTGTTTTCAAAATGTTTTTTTCGCCTCATTCATCTGAAATCTTCTTCCCAAACAGTCATGCTCCGGTTTTGATAAGAGGTAGATGTTGCTGAATGCCCAATCTGGGCTGTAGGGTGTACGGTTCAACTCTCTGAAATCACTGTCCTTCGCAACATGCTTTGCAATCTGAACAGTAAGCGCAGGTGCTTTGCTGTGAAGAAGCTAAACATCATGAAATTTCATACATTGCATCCAACTCAAGTACCTCTCTCAACAAACGTGAGTAAGATATTGGCTGCAAACTTGTAGAATTACTACAATTAAAGAAAGGACTATGTACTGCTTTGAAGATTTTCCAATGGATGGTCAGACCAGAAACTTATGGAACTGCCTGTTTATAAATGTCCCTAAATACAAGTTCTGTTGTGGTACAAGACAAGAGTACAAGACATTTAATGTGCTATAAATTTAAATGTTAGACATAAGGTCTAACTGTGTTCTCCTTAAAATATTCTTTTCATTTTTCATTGTCTAAAATATAATTTTTAGATAAACGTAATACTGAATGATATTGTTAGTGAATTGAGATGAATCATTATCAGACTACCTGACATTACTTCAAAAAAATACTAGCAAACAATGAGTGTAGTCCCATTTTTGCCGTTGTTTTGGAGGATTGAGGGATGGATTCTGCTAAGCTGAACATTCGAACAATCTATGGATTAAATGTGCTTTTCAGAATTAGAATTACTTAAATAATTATTTATTATTTCAATTCTGAAACTGAGTGTAATTTCCTTTTATTTACAAGAATCGACGTCATCTTCACTTCATGATAAAATGGATATGTTCACAAGTGTATTGGAAATTAATCAAAATGAAAAACAACAGCATAATACCCGAATTTATTGTTGTACTACTGACAAATGAAAAAATATTCCAATTGAAGATGATTTGTAAATGTGACTTAATTATGTTATTTCCAACCTTATTGAATCAATTAGTGTCATCGTGTTCTGAAGAAAATGAATTACTTACCCTCCAGATAATACTACCATTTGCAAAGTAAACATTTCTCTATATTTGGGGAGTCAAAAAGTAGCCTCAGAGCAATTTGAAACACACATTGAAGTTCAAAAGGTTTGAGATGCCAAAACTCTTCAAAAGAGAAAAATAAAATAATTGTGCCCCTTTACCCTTGTGAGCAACACAGCCTAATTTTAAAAGGAAACTGGGATATTTTACAATTGTTTTTGACAACAAAAAAAAAGTTCTTCTCACCAAAAGTTTTTTCTTCTTCGTGTTTCTTCTCACCAAATCAATGAAGGTTGCTGTAAAAGTGTTGAATTCTAGCTTTTAAAAAAATTGAAATTTAATAATGTACTGCGTTTTACCGAGAAAAAAATACCATTTTTGTAAACGCGCGCTCACACACACGCATACTCGCACTCTCGCGCTCTCTCGCGCTCTCTCGCGCTCTCTCGCGCTCTCTCGCGCATCCTCGCGCTCTCTCGCGCACTCGCGCTCCACATACTTTTTAAAATGCATTTTTGACATTTTATTTTTTTATATTGGTTCGTATTCTGCATTCATTTTCAGCGTTCAGCGTGCCGCTGAATGCCGGGTTATAACAGCAAAAATGAATTTCGGTAGATTTAAAAGATAAAATGAATAGTGCACCTAAAACACTTGGTGCCGTTAAAATAACCTAGTGCGCGGCCAGCAATGTACATCACTCGACAGTCACAGACAATGCGGGGAAACGCCGCTACGCCCGGCCCCGTTGGCAGACGCCGCGCCAGCCGCGCCACGCCGCGCCACGCCGGTGTCATGTCATTTAATGGAATGCATTTTTTTCTTTTCCTTCGTCAAAACTGGACCTGCCATTTTTCATCAACTTCAACACAAAATCTAGGGTAGTTTTTGTAACTGCAGTTGCTGGACACTCTGTATAACACAGTGTAGTCAGAATCCATCCAGTGTAGTCAATCGATATAGAAATATCGATTGACGGCAAAACATCTACCCGTCCGTTTGTCTGTCGTTGTCAAAGCTGTCGCCAAAACCGTTCATCCGATGTTCCCCAAAAAATTATATTTTTCGATCAATTTGGAGAAACTTGAGATCCTTTCTTTGAAAGGGATATTTATATTTTTGGGGGGTACTTTACATGAACCCTCAAAACGTTTTCAAAATTTCTCAAAAATGGTTAATTTTTTAAAAATGATTATTTAACTCTGACTTCGTGTAGCGTTAAGATCGCGTATTAAAAGAATTGCGCAGGCCTAATTTTCGATAAAATCCTTGCGTTTTCGAAAATTGTAAAAGTTCAAAACTTTTTTCAATTTTTCCTACAACTTAAGACATTTTTTAATTGATAAAATTTGTTCTTTAAAGACATTGAAACAAGGTCTTGTACAATTTTTCGAAAATTTTAGTAGTTTTCACGCATTTGTGTATATGAAATACAGGCAATTAAAAAATCTCAAAAACTGTTCCAAATTCTTCTTTAAATTGTACATGAAACAAAGACAATTTATAAAAAAATTTCTCCAAAAAGGCACCAATTTTTAAAAATCTTTTATCCTTGTATGTATCAAAGAACGGTGAAGTTGTTACTGAATGGAACAGACTATCTCGTAGTAGTTTCTTATCTTTTCAGTCTGGTCTCTCTATTCCGTTTTGCACCACACCATCTACTAGCACCTTAAACATTTTTTCGCTTTCTCAATTTTTTCTGTATCTAATAGTAGAATTAAAATACGACTTTAAAAATTTTATAGCAGGGTAATATCTGGTCATGTATGCTGGTTTTCATTGGACAATAAGGGGTCGTATTTAAGACAATATCGTTTGGGTGTTTCTGAGAATGCACACTTAATGCTCATTTTTACTCAAAACATTTGATTTTCCGAGAAACTTCTTAGGAAATGATTGGAAGCAGTCGTATTCACAAATGCGACATTAGAACGAGGGGCCCACTACGGGGAATTACACATAGAGGCACTTGGAGGTAACGAGCTGGACGGAAAGGGGCCACTTATCCAATTGGGCAGCTTCGTTAAATTTTCAGTTTTTGTAAATAAGCTAAATTACATTTTTGGTCCTGGATCTCCCAATTGGATGACTATTTTCACTTGTCCTTCCAGATTGTGACCTTGAAGTGCCACTACGTTTAAATCAGAGTATACGTATAGTAGTCCGCATATATAT
>BOPP01000269.1:524772-576854 GCA_017312745.1 Gryllus bimaculatus
AGATACTAATTGATGGTGTTCCTCTTCCCCCATTGGATAGATCGAAACAAGGTCTTTCGACCGTTCGAGATTTCGTCTGTCAATTCTTTTGTTACATGACCATGGCCAAGCGCGATGTTCGTCTAATCTTAAAGAAAGAAGTGAGAAAAATTAAATATTTAGAAACGTATGTGTGTGAATAGGACATTATTGCCTGGAGCGAACCAATTTCGCATGGCTTACTATTGAACGCGCGTATTTTCTTCTGTTTGTCTTTCAAACGGGATCACCCACACGAGACGACGGCGTCACTTGATCGGTGTCTCCTGCCTCATTCGGAGTCAATGGGTTGGCCGGTGCGGAGTTGTGACGCATCTTCCATTTCCTTGAAGTGACGTCACTATGGCGGTCCTGTTAAATGACTCCGTTACAGCTGATTAAACGTCAAGTGCCATTATAAATCAATCGAAGTATAGGATTGTTGAGAAACAACGGAGGGCACGGGTCAGAGCCGAGGCTATACAGAGATTACTATAAGATGGGACCGTTTTGACACTTACTGCTCGGCCACTTCTGGCAACATATGTGCAGGGTATATTCGTGCATTTATTTTGTCAGTTCGTTCGTTTAAAAGTTAGTTCATTTGTAAATGGCTATCTCTTGCAATGTTATCGCCATGGATGACGTTCATTTGTTTCCCGACCTGATAAAGTGCTCCCTTTTTAGTTTAAATCATCTCTACCAAGCTACTCGTACATAGTTGTGTTGAAATAAAGCCAGACAGGGTTCAATTTCCTAACCTTCCATTCAAACGATTTCAAGCCAAGGTGGCACAATTGTTAGGGACAAGAACATGTTATGAAAAATACGTACGAGATACAGCAGAACAAGTATCATTTTGTAAATTAGGACATTAGATATGACACAAATAATCTAAAATATTTTGTCGTCAAGTCTTTGCACACCTAGATAATCACGGGCGCATTAATTGCCTCAGTTACTATGGGTTTATTTTCGTAGGTTGAGTTTGATAACGATTTGTTTGATATGTCATTTCTGGAAACTGATATCTTTTTTCCAAGTGCTGATACCCTCAAATTCGAAGATTACCGTGATGGATGATACAGCTTTCATAACATTACGGGTGACATTGGAACGGTCATTATTTCTCTCTGATAATCATAAATTAGGTGGTGTGAATGACCTAAAAGTCATTTAAGTGTCTTTGGCAAGTAAAAGAAGTCGACCAAAAGTGTATTGCCTTCTTTTAATAAAGCGAAAAACTGTTTGAAGAGCTTTTGGAGAAGCTATTTATTTAAATAGAAAGTAGCCCATCAATGTCTATTGTTCCAAAAAAGGTGCAGTCGATTTCCACGTTTTTTTTTTTTAATTTCAAATACTTCTATTTCTTCAATGGGCCGAGACTTTCTAAACCAAACATATGCGCAAGTTTTCGCATTCCTGAATACTGGATATCAATTTAGGTTTTTAGCCGAGATCACTACAGCTGTGTACGTGCGTGGCCAAGGTGTAATGAAATGTCCAGATGTCGCATGATCGCGGCCGGCGGCAAGAGAGAGAAAGACGCGAAAGACTGGCCCTGACGCGCCATCTTGTTCAAACGGTGCTTAGTTCTTAGCTTCAAGTTACACGTTTTCTATTCTCATTTTGAAAGCTTTCCGGAAAACTTGAACCCTCTAAAAGAATATAAAACAGGCTCGATGTGAGGGCAAGAAAACAGGAAATTAGGTTAGAGGGTCATTGCGATGTTCCCATGATGGCAGGTGTTGGTGTTTAATAAGAATATCCCCTCGCCTTGAGGTAAAAATGTCAATTGACATGCGTTTTTTCCAACAAAAATGAGCAGTGAATGCATTTTTCTGTATGATGATTGGATATTGTGGCGTCGTTAACACGCAGGCCAGAACCGTTAGTGTTGGTAAAGTACGCTGCGGGGAGGAAGGGGTGACCTGAACATCGGGAGATTGCGCTCGGGCGTTGACTCAGGTAGTGCGCAGAGCCAAAAATACCGGAGGCTGTAAACTCTCAGATGCTGGCCGGCGAGCCTCGTTTAGCGGAAGGCAGGCACCAACCTAAGAACCCTGCTGTGGGGGCGTAAACCACAGGCTGGCCTGCCGAGTCTATCTATGAAGCATGGTGGGGGTCAGCCTCAAACTATTTAAACGCGCGCCTCTGCGCCCGCTTCTCATTCAGTTTGGCATCGGAAGCTTCTGTTACGTGTGTAAGTGTGGCGAGACCGAGATGTAGGGCCGATGACAATCTCGACGTGCTGTAGACACACCGGTCGCCCACGAACCGCGCCGTTAAATTCTTGGCGTCAGGCCATGGTGACGGTAATTGTCACGCGGACCGAGTCCCGACACGCGCATCACGCGTGGCTTGTGTTTTCTGGCCGGGTAAGCAGTGTGTTCTGAAGAGAAGGTTCCGAGTGTGTTTAAAATTTGCAATTCATTGTAAAAATTGTAGCATAGATCTTTGAATATATTATTTTTATTTTGTTATTGAAATTTATTTCTTATTTCACTACGTCACAATATTCTCCTCTTCATTTTATTCTTCTATGCCAGTACTATTAACATTTTGCCTTTATATATTTTGCATTGCTTTGTACCAAGAAATTTCTAAAACTCTGGATTTTTATTTTCTGTGCCGCACGAAAATCGTTTGTGAAGCTTATTGAAATTACGCACTTCAAAATAATGCGTAGAGACATATTCAACCCTGTGCCGCAGAAAGCATTATTTCGTTGGCCTATGTTACGCGAGGTATTTGGGATCTAAACCACAGCGGGTACAAAAAAATTGGGATAATGTGGAGTAGTACGTTTTCCATTTTGAATGTCTTTTCTGTTCCGTGTTCAATCAATGACAGACATTTCATCAACTCCTAAGTCAACTGCAACTTTTTCCTGACGATTTACATTTATCCAATGGTTTTATAGCTCTCAACTTTGAAGAGAACCAACACCGTCTAGAGAAGACGTCTACTCTAGGAAGAAGGGAGAGATTCCGCGATTCTTTTTCGTTTCTAGATAAAATGTTTGATTGTCTATGACAGGTGATTATCTAAGATCCCTTGCCTTTTTAGATAACCATTTAAATCAGAATTACAAATCAATCATCGGTTATAGTAATTTTTAATCTTAAATATTACCAATGATTTAGGAATGTTTAGGTTGTTAGGATGGGCTTACTCCCAGTGATCCAAAATTATTTGCTTTTTTGTTATATCCCTATCTATTTACGACATCCGTATTTGACTTGATGATGGGAGTAAAATAGGCTTCCGAAAAGTTGCCTAAGAGATAATGAAACTCAAAGGTCGATTTGTTATAAATATTTTTTTAAATCATTGTCTAAAATAAAAAGGGATTTTTTTTGTTCTCCACTCTGTCGCACTGCGGTGTATTAGCAGCCTAGAACTCACGTTTCAGGATTCTTTATAAATAATCGAACTCGTTTTCCGCGTAAAGACCCGTAGAACTGAGTGACAATGACCAATGGCAAATACAGGCGTGTAGGAATCAGTACCATAATCTGTTCAATGACAGCAGGGTACGTGGAATAGCCGTCGCCGAAGGTGCCGGTAAAGGGACGGAGGGAGGAAGTGAGGAAGGATCGCGCGCGGTTCTTGACCTGTGATGTAGGTTGAGGAAACAACGGGATCCATCAAAGCACTCACTACGAAACCCACTGATGTTGCTGGCGCCTTGGGGAACTCGAGTCCACTCACTGGTTCTCGTGAAGGCCTTTACCATGCCTCGTTACCGCTGGTGGTGCACTTCCTCGTAGTCTACTTACGCAGTAGAGGGAAAGCATTGTAATGCTGCAGCGAAAAAGGACCGCTCTTCCACAGTAAAAGGCGTTCAGTGGGTCCCTGATAATGAAAAAGGGAGAATTCTTGTTCCTTTATTTGTACTAGATAACTTTCGTTGTATAGTCAGAATCCATGCTGTGTTGGTTCTTGATACCGAAAAATTGGTTTACGACAAAACGTCTATCCGTCCGTCTGTGAACAATGCTAGCGAATAAACCATAAGTACGATTTTCACAAATATTGATATTCCCCGATCGAGCTAGCTGATGTCGCAGCCCCTACAATTTGAAATGGATATTTTGAGATGCTTTACATGAAGCCTCAGCGGCATTTTTCAAAAATAGCTCCAAATTGTTTCTTACAATTTTTCTCAGATAGAGCAAAGTACATTTATAAAAACAGGGACATTTTTGAAAATAGCAAAATTTGTTTACGTCTTCTTGCAATTACAGCAGAAAGTTTTTTCCGTAATGAAATCTGTTTTTCGAAGACATATTTTAAATAAGGTCACGTACATTTTAAAAAATACAGGTAGTTTTCGCGTTATTTTTTCTTGAAGTAAAGGCAATTTATAAAAAAAAATTGTTCTCTAAAACTGCTTCAAATTTTTTCTTTACATTATTTCTTCTCTTAGAGCAAACAACACTTAAAAATAGCGCGGGTCTCATTTCCATTGAACTCTCTGTTATCGCAAATTGCAAGCGTTACTAAGTAATGCGAGAAACTCTGCGCCGTTGTAGCACCATTATTTTATTTTATTTTTTGTTTAACTTCTCCATCTCATTTTCGTGGTCTTGGGCTGGTACTTATGCACTACGTGGAAAACACGGCTTTGAAGTGAGTATTTATTGTTTCCGGTTGTGACAACGTCTTTGGCGTTCCAGCAGTTTTAGGGAGGAGCGCTTTCCCCTCCACCCCTCTCCCCGATAACTTTTGTTGCTTTTGCGTTTTATCTAAACCACAACAGACTGGTGGCCCGATAAGTCCTCTTTCCTTGAGAGGGTGTGAGACTCTGTTGTTATCGCTTCTACGATGTCCTCTCTCGTTTCCAGGTGACACACGAGTAGTAATGGAGTCCGAAGACGAAGACAACCTCCCTAATTTTCATTAATTGCAACATTTTCTTATTTTATACGCTACTATTTCATTTTCATATGCTGGTCATGTTATTAAGGAAGAACAAATTACCAAGTTCGTGCCTGACGGTAAATAAACTTGTATGAAAGTTTTGTTGTGAAATTTACTAGATCAACATATGCTCAGTGTATTACCGGATTAACGTAAATATTGTTTTAGAATATCTATTGTTTAGATTGGTTTCGGATGGCATTAAAACCATGTTTTCAAAATATTAGCAATTCGTGATAGCCTAATGTTTTCTATTAAAAAAACATTCTGCAATGTGTCGGTGGAAATTCAGTTTCTAGAGCCCTATTCATGTACTTTGAGCTGGCAAAATATCTATCAATTGCACCATTTTTCTACAATGGGGAATCCATTTATTCCTTGTTTATAAATTGTGTTAGTGCGACGAACTGAGAAGTGCTTGCGTCCTGCCACGGGGCGCTGATGCCCCGGCGGAAGTGAGAGCGCAGGCACGGAACTTGGGACTTTTCAATGGACACAAAAGTCTCTTCATTCCATTGACTCCATTCACAAAATCTGAATATTTATTTGTTTTCCCCTAGGAAGTATTTACACATCCACTGAAAAATTGTCCAGGCATCTTCTTCTTCTGGCGTCATCGTTTGTTTCATCGGATCATCTTTTAAAATCTCTAGGATTTGGGGTTCCGTGAAGATTCCTTCCTTCATTTTTGCACTGATTTTTGTAATTTTTTCACAGATATTCTGGATGCCCCAAAGTTTGCCTTACCCGTCGTCTTCTCCAAATAATTAATCCAAGCTTTATATCAAGAGTAGGGAGAAATATGTTGGGATCAACGAGTGTAACAAATTTATTTATTTATTTATTTATAATTAATTCCAAGCAGAATCTTTTTGAAGATCGATTCGTCAATATCTCTCTTAACCAATGAGCAAGTAAAATATCTTGTGAAATGCAAACATTTTCTTGTGTGGTATAAAGATGTTCTTGTATACTTATTGGTAAGCGAAGTAAAACCGATGGTTTAACATCGCACAGATTCATGAGTAAAATCATCGCGGAAAACAAAATATTTAACATGCCAGCCATGTAATATGCTGTATTTTCTCCCATTGTTACTCCTGTTTTTGCTGCTTCTCTCAAAATCTTATATGTGTTTCTCTTTTGTAATATCTCAGATCATTCCTATATGAATTTTATTCCACGAGTTCGACTCTATCTTTGTAATGATGTAATATGTAATCAGCAAGCGCAATATCATTTATTCGCAATAATACTTCACTTTTAACGACTTCCGTCGCTCGAGGGAGATTGGGATGACCTTGGACCTCTGTGAACTCTTGGCGATCATTAGAGGCTCTTGGAGCCGCCGCTGCAGCTGGGGCTGGGCGCGGGCGCGGCCCAAGGGGTCATAGGGGAAAGATCAAATGGTATCGGACACCTGAGAGATGTTTTTGTGTGGGAATTTCACGAATCATTTGAAATGTTATTCAGAAACATTTAAAGTTGTAGTAGTCGTGCTTTTATGATAAGTTTAACCCCTTCCTTCAAACATTAGTAGCTTGTCAGATGATGTGATGACGTTTATTATATTGTAGCATCGTCAGTTCTGAAAAGAACTGCACTCATATCATTTCAGAAATAATGCTGGATGACCCCATACTGTGAATGTTTCCCAAAAATATCCATCGAATAACTCGTGCTATTTTTCTAAGAAGATTCTATAATTTGTAGTAAATGCAGGGCAAATCCCACGACGAGCCCGTCGTGTCTGCTGTGAACGGCTTCGATAGGTCTCCCAACCACAGGGAAAATACAGAAACACTTGTCTTCTTTACTGTGAAAATAGCGCTATTTCAAGGCAAGAGAGTAATCAAGTGAGTGGCGACTTCTCCAGTAAAAGAGAATTTGACATTAAAATATTTTTGTGACTGTCCAATTTTCTCCAGTATATACTTGTATATTTGCCTCAAACCATTATTTGCCAAAACTAAATAACATTTACTGAAATTACTTTGTTAATAACAACACAAATGGATTGCAAATATCTAAGAGTTTTTTCCACTGTCAGCTGAATCGACGGGTCCCGAGGTCACAAACCTCTGCTCCGTATTCAACGTCATTCACTCTGCACGCGACAAACGTGTCCTTCGTGATCCATAGACTCCCGTTTATTCTTTGTATTCTGCAGTCAATTGGAGTACAACGGTCACAACGTGCGCCAGACATGTTAATTATCGGCGTTTTGAACTGGCGAACCGTAGATGTCATGGAAACATGTAGAAACGTAGCCATAGAGTAAACTTTTAAACCTTCTGAAAAGCGAAATTTCATTCTTTTTGTGCTGTTAATTATTCATCAAATACCAACATATATAGTATTGCTTGATAATTCTCAATCAATGCCTATATATTCGTCTTAAAAAGTGAAGTGATTAATTGAAATAAAAATAATTAACTAAAATCTTTTAAATATCCAACATTTTTATCATAAATTTGTGGTGCTACAAGAGCGCATACTTTATAACGGTTACGTAATATTATAATGTACTAATTGAATGTACACACTTAGTAGTATAATTTTGTTTCAATTAAAAAGTTAAAACAAAATAACATTTCAGACCTGATATTCTGTGCACTTAGTTCTATACATTCAAACAGCTTACAGAAAAACATTGGTTCCCCTTTTGAAAAATCTAATTTTTAATATTGGCTTTATTTCACCCAAACTTACGCGAATACTTCCCACATTTTGAAGAAAAAAACCACAACAAACTCATTGCGGCGGCGATGGTGTAACGGTTAGCGTACCCAAGTACCTGTTGTACCCAAGTTGGCGTCAAACCCGTTGGTTCAAACCCGATCGAAGCCGTGGATTTTTAAGGGCGAAAAAAATCCTTCGTACGCCTTCCTTCCGGACGGAAGTAAAGCCGGCTGTCCATGTTCTATTACTTCATGTAAAAGAGTCCTCAACCAAACGACCTTCTGTCTAAATTCAAATCGCCTGTTTCTCGCCCAAGAAATACCTCCTTTCTCTCTAGTTGCTGAAAGGAGCAGTAGCAAATTTGCTTGGTCAGACGGAAACGGGCCTGATTGCCCGAGTCTCGCCACGTAAAATAAGGCAAATCAATTCAACTCAATTATCCCAATCAATAGATCGAGATCTTGAAGTAAATTTATAATGAAAATCTCTTTTCTCTTTCTCTCTCTCTGTTCTCTCTCTCTCTGTCTCTCTTCTGCTCTCTCTCTGCTCTCTCTGTCTCTCTTCTGCCTCCTCTCTCTCTCTCTCTCTGTCTCTCTCTCTGTCTTCTCTCTCTGCCCTCTCTCTCTCTTGTCTCTCTCTCTGCCTCTCTCTCTCTGTCTCTCTCTCGCTCTCTCTCTGTCTCTCTCTGTCCTCTCTGTCTCTCTTCTCTGTCTCTCTCTGCTTCTCTCTGTCTCTCTCCTCGTCTGTCTCTCTCTCTGTCTCTCTCTCTGTCTCTTCTCTGTCTCGCTCTCTGTCTCTCTCTCTCGCTGTCTCTCCTCTGCTCTGTCCTCTGTCTCTGTCTCTGATGCAGAAAACAATTAAACGTTTGCAATTTTCGAAAATGTGGATAAATCATCGAAAATTGGACTTATGCCATTTTTATACGCGTAGACTTTTCTCTAAGAAAAAAATAGCATAGACTTTTTTGAGGGAGTTTAGAAATGTGGGACAAAATGTCAAGGCAAAAGAATTTGATAAGTACTTTGGCATAAAACGCCCTGGAAATTTTGTGTTGTGAAACCTGAAAAATCTTTCATGTTAATCGCGTGGTTGGATGCCAGGGTTTCGCCGAGTCGTTGGATGCGCGTGGCGAAGCGTCACTGCGCCTGTGAAGTTTGAGGGAAGACAAAAAGACTACCGAGGGCGTACCGCTCAACCTGGCGCGGCGCTACGCTGTCTTTTGTCATATTCCTGCGGGAGCGAGCCCATTCCGCCTCGTTGCTTGCCCTAGACAAGAGCGAAACTAATGTGCAAAGCTCCTCATCGTCAACATTCTATGAATTTTGAAACTATTTACGTAAGTAACTACTACGTGTATCTTGAGAATTAACGCAAACTTTTGTTTCAAAAATATTGACTCCTTTCCAGTTTTCTTATCAATTTATGTTTCTTATTCCTTATGGTGCTTCACATGAAGTACTAGACTAATTACTGAGAATCAGAAGAAAGAAAGCACGAACGAAACTGGGAAGCAGCATGTTCTTGGTCGTACTTGCGAGGTACAATGGTTCGGATTGCCGTGTTAGGGATGTGAAGTAAGGAATATTTAAGGGATAAGTGGAAAACGCCGTTGGGTGCACCCGTTCCCGCCCGCTTTCCCCGCCCCGTTAGATGGACAACCGCCCGCTCAACGGGGCCTTTCCACGGCCCCACGCGGCCACTTCCTCCACCCGGGGGGAGGGGGGGGGGCAATAGGCGAGTGACTGGCCAGATTGAAGGACGCCGTACTTTTTGTGGAAAAACAACCCGACCGCACGGGGGAGGGCGGGCTCGCGCCCGCCGCCAACCTCGTCGCAACAGGGAAACGAGGACGGCAGGGCACTGGTTTGTCAGTAAATTGCAGAACAATGTCATGTCTGGAGACTTTCGTACTACTATCCGTGTATAAGATTGCAATCAATGCGCTAGGATTAGAAACACGTTACAATGTTTACGCTGTTTCATGTGGAAGCGACGGTTTAAATAAATGAAATCTTTCCTGTGAATATCTACGTTGATCTTTGCCATCCTGGAAGTCTCAAATTAATGTCCCAACTACGTCGGCATTGTTGCTCATGGCCACTCTGTTCCAAATATCAAAGGTATTTTTTCACAAACACTTTTAAGTAATAAGGAACTGTCAACGATAAAATCCTCAAACTAGAAGTTATCTACGTTTTTATTCAGATACATTATTAGGCCATTTTTTTATTACGCAATTCCTATTTTATCGAATTTAAAAGGCCCCTCCCCCTCAGTTATTTTGGACGAAAACGTCAGGTATGTTCTTTGAATATTATACGTTGCAATAATGTTTAAAAACTTGCTAATTCCCTGCAATTTTCAATGTGAGCAGGTACTAAGACTATTGAAGGTAGATTGTGAGAAATAAAGATATCTGCATATTTTAACATTATTTGAAAAATAAAGGACAATGTTTGAAAAATTATTCCGCTTCTTATCCAGATATCCGCGCACTATCCACTTTTCATTGTTTATTGCCAATTTTGGGAAACCGGGCCGGGGGATGTTCGAGAAAATACGGTGTTTCATTTTACGGCTATATTCCTAAGTGGACGTTGGCGACAAAGTGGAGAGAATTGGTTCTTGGCTTTCCGGGACAATGAAACGGTTCTTCAGTTGATGATGAGGAAAACTTAGTGCATTTTCCTGTCTACCATCCTTTCGTGTCGCAAAATGTGAATATCCGTGCTTTACGCATCATTCTTTCCTGCAACACTAGTGCAGAACGTTTTCCCCCTAGTGTCCTTCTTTAGGTGGGCAATTTTACATTCAAAGGTTGTTTTCTGATTCGTTTTATTCGAATGTGGTTTCTTAATGTGTTTTTTTGGATATGCGCGTTATCTTGGGAAATAATTTACGAACTGACATCGGAGTAGATCTTTTTCCTATGAACACAAATTCCGGTTCGAAAAAGGCGCCTCGTGAACGCATCGAAATCTCCGCGGAGCATCTACTATCAGCAAGCACTCGCTGATAATTCCTCCGCGATTTGTGCCAGTGCGGAAGGCGCGGGGGGGAGTGGAGCTGCCAGAGCGCGTGGAGGGGGGATGCAGGAGGGCCGCGGCTGCAATCTCGTATCTCTGCCTTCAGGTAGACCGGTGCCAGGTAGTGTGAAGCCTTGTGAAGTTCGTGGAGGAGGCTGCTTTTCTCCAGGTGCTGCTTGTTTCCTGCCCTCCAGTCCTCTTCATCTCCGGTGTAATTTTCGTCCAGAGTCTTTTGATGTACAGAAACGCGTATGTCCGTAGGTAGGTGCGTTAGAACTTGGCTGCCCAGCCAGCCGACCCTTGTCATTTGCTTGTCCAATTGGACGCGAGTTGTATTTTAGGTACTCTTTAAATAGTAAATAAATAGTCTATTGCCGAACACTGCGAGGGCTAATGATCAAAAGCAATGATGAGGAGAAGCTATTGCCAATGCTATTGTTTCTGTCAATAGCTATGCAATCGGATTGTTACGAATTACCTCGCCTAATTTAACATAAATTGGCCACACATGAATACGAGTATATATAATTGATAAACATTTTCTGTATACATTCAGCTAATAAAATGAAAAAAAATGTGAAACAGATTAAATCAGCCGGTTTGAAACCTTTTAGAACAGAGTCGAAGAAATTAATGGTACCAACACGTTTTCTCGTGTGCTACAAACATTTTTAAATCACATCTACGTTGTCTGAAGGGGGAGAGAGAGAGCGACCCTTGCTGGCCGGGGTTTGCGCTTGTAGTGGCGAGGTTCTCCGCCAGAGATCGCTTGCTGCGCGCGTTCCGCCGCTCGTGCAGGCTCCGAAACGCGCGGCCTTCGGGCTTCGTGGTTCACGGACAAGGCGAAAGTGAATACTGAAGTAAACAATCTTAAGGCATTTTTATGAGCGTATGGTTGCTGTGAGTGGCTGCGAGTCGCGTGTTGTAGTTGTCAAGTGACTGTGCATAATCAGTAATTTGAAAAGCTCCTCATAATCATCTATCACTTGACCCTGTCATTTCCCGACAAGTGCGCACTTGTAATAGGGGCGCGTTATATCAGAGAAGGGCAGACGAAGCAGCTTCGCAAGTGCTGCCTGTGCTTCTAGGTTCGCTGCTCACTCTTTAGGGAGATCTCGCCGCGAGAAGATAGTTGTCCAGGTGACGATGGCGACGTGTGCAGTAAATCGTGTACTTCATGTTGGTGAGTGGGGCACATTAATACAATAATAATAATAATAATAATAATAATAATAATAATAATAATAATAATAATAATAATAATTTGGCTATTTTGTTAAAAAATCCGTAATAATTGCAACTTAAAAAAAAAATATTTTTTTCAGTTCGAGTGGGAAAATCTGCCCAAAAATTATGGGGCGCCAGAAGTATTTGGCACATTTCACACTTACCTGAAACGCATCAAATGCTTCAGAAAACTGTTCGCGATTTTGCCGAAGCAGAATTGAAACCTAATGCAGCCAAATACGACAAAGAAGGGGAATTTCCTATGGAACAAGTAAATAAAAAAATAATAATTAGAATTTTAATAAAATTTCCTTGCATCATGCCAATGGCAATTTACTTTTTTACTTATTATTTTAGATTAAAAAAATGGGAGAATTGGGTCTTCTGAGTATTGATACTCCAGAAGAATATGGTGGAACTGGACTTGATTGTTTAGCCTATTGTATTGCCTTGGAAGAAATTGCAAGAGGTTGTGCTTCTATAGCCACAATGATGAGTGTGCACAGTTCTTTATATTTAAACCCCATTATAAAGTTTGGAAGGGAAGATCAAAAAATTCAGTTTGCTCAACCATTTACCAGTGGTGAGCAGGTTGGATGTTTTGCTCTGACTGAGCCAGGTGAGAGCTAAATAATATTCTTTCTGGATATTTCCTTCACAATTTTGGTTCATTTATTTTAAAAAAATATTTTCCTTCAAAGGAAATGGAAGTGATGCTGGAGCTGCTTCCACAACAGCCACTGCCAAAGGAGATACATATGTATTAAATGGCTCAAAAGCATTTATCTCTAATAGTGCTGAAGGAAGAGGTGTAATTGTTTTTGCCACTACAGATAAGAAGAAGAAACATAAAGGAATCTCTGCTTTCTTGGTTCCCAAACCAATTGATGGTGGGTCAGGTTGAGGTTTTATATACTAGGTTCAAACTAAATGAATATTTTAAATTATTTTTGCCATGTTTTGTAGGTTTGACGGTAGGGAAAAAGGAAGATAAACTAGGAATTCGAGCATCCTCAACTTGCCAGCTTATATTTGAAGACTGTGTAGTCCCCAAGGAAAACATTTTGGGAGAGCCTGGAATGGGCTTTAAAATTGCCATGATTGCCCTTGGTAAGTACATTATGAATACTGCATGCTTCCTAAAATTGTATAAAACAGGTGTGTTTTATAATGTTAAGAAATTGTCTGATGTTAATCACATAATTACACAGGAGTATGTGTAATATGACATCAGCCAACAATATTTTAAGTGTGCATTTTTAATTTTTGTTCCTGTACTTCTGTAGGGTAACAGAACAGGCAGTTTTGTCACATTTTTCTTTTCCTTTCCTCCTTAAGTTTTAGAACCATTATTCTACAGAACATTTACAAATGTTAGCTTTCAAGGAAACTGGTAGAACATATTCACCATTTTTTCTTAAGTTGCTCTGTTTGCACATGTGCCTGACCTTGTTATTCAGTCCTCTGTCATGGGTGACTATGCAAACACATTTCAGAGTATCTATATGCAATACCATCACCATAAATTTCACAGATACATCAGTCTTTGTTTCTGACAATTGTAATTCTGATCAAAGTATCTCATAAACTTATTTTCAAAATACATTTTCTTGGAATCTCTGAAACATTGTAGCTAAAACTTTACCAAAAATTGTTTCATCTTTGTTGAAACAATCTCTTTCTTTATGAAGTGGTGGCAGTGAGTGCTTAACTCTTTTCTTTTTTTATTTCCAAATTATTTAATAGAGAAGAGCATTTCACATACTTTTCTTCAGTAATGGGAAAAATTTGGAATAGAATTCTTAAATTTGTTTTGAAAAAATTGTTTTTATCTCGTGATGAATTCTAAAATGAAACAAATGATAATTATATGGAATACATGTATACATAGTCTTCCCATATAAAGGTGTAGAAAGAGTTCATCTTTTTAAAATAAAGCAAACTTATTGTAAATAAATTTCTGAGGACTTTCATAAATAATGCACCTCTTAGAAAAACGAAGAGTAAACTCATATTGTTACAAGTAATAACTTTCCTTTGGTAAAACATTTAGTTTACCTGTCACATTCCTCACGCCTTGAAATCTCTTGCCCCGCTGACAATTTCAATTTTGGGAGTGGACAGCTGCAGGGGGAAGGTTCAGCGCGGCTGGGGACGGAGTTTCGACACGCCCACAGAGTTGAGCCAAGAAATCCTGGGATTAAAGGAGGTGATTGTGATAACGCGCTTATTCAGTGTAAAAGCCATCCACTCTTTTTTTTTCTTCTTCTTTTTTCGAAGATTAAGTAGTTTCCTTCGCATTGAGGTTGTGTAGAATTTCCAGTGGTGGGTGTTGGTGGTTCTGCTGCAGTGTGTATCCTTATTACACAACACTGTTGTCCAAATAAAGCGGAACTGGTTGGCCTAGCCCTGGCAAAGCACACATATCATTATAGTCTTTTTTTATGTATATTTCCCACATTTCGGTCCATTCGTCTGTACTTGAATTGCATATCACCTAAAAATTGAAATGATTCCCGTAATTGTATCTAAGTGGATTTAACGCTTTCGTCGTAACTTGTAACTGAAGTATTAATGCGACGGTCAGGGTCGCCCGACGCGCCCAAACAAAACGACGACGACGACGACGACGACGACGACGACGACGACTGGCATTTCACGGCCACTTGGCGACTGTGGCGTGACTGTCGCGCGTGCGCGTCACGTCCGAGTTGGATGCGCGCCCTTATTTGATTGCAGAAGAGGTACAGTCGACAGCTGTCTTTCTCCTCGGCACATTTTCGTATCTTTCATAGAACCAACTAATTAGCTTTGGTAATTTTAGCATGACATATGGGACACGAATAGATGAGCAATCAATAGTTATGTCCTTAAATATATTTCAGTAGAAAATGCATAATGAAAGGCGACGATCCGAAGAATACAATGTACTAATTAAAGATAATAAAATTTACATTTAATGCACAAACGTAAGTCCGAGTACAGTGTAAATTTGATCGCTTTTGGAATATCTTAATTGATTGAACCATTAATGCATTCCATTTTGAAATATGAATACGCATTTTATGCGTTTAGCCGAGTTACTAACAAAATATTAGTTCTATAAAGATTCATGCCAATTCAGGAACAGGTGATCGTAATAAGGTCAATGGGACGATTTCGATTTCTCTGTGGAGAACGGAACTCGAGGACAGACGTCCTTGACGCCTGCCGGAAAACTTGCGGTAAGCTGCGCATGACAGGAAGCTTCTCAGAAAACGTAGAAAGCATAGTTTTTTTGCCGTCTCAAATACGTAACTTTATTCCTCTACAACTTGGTGCAAACCACACCTTGATACCTGAAAACACGTAAAGATATTTACTGTGGATAACTTAGACGATCCGCCCTGAATTTGGAACTGGTAGTCTTCTATGTTGCACATCCCTGTAAGTAAGGAATATGAAAATCCTTTTTGTGTGTGGTCATAGTCATAGGCGCATGTGCAACGTGCGCCTGATTCGGGAGGAAGGAATAAGGCAGTGGTATTACGCAACGTGCAAGCGTTTATTATAAATTTGTTAAATTGTAATATTTATCCTGAATTTTTTTACATTAGGAAAGGAAAGTGGATGTTATGTATTATCTAGTGTTAAACTCTTTAATAATTTATTAAAAGTTTTGAATTGGTGATGGCGAATCGAAGGGTTCTCGTAATATTGCAGCTGCATAGTTCTTAACATTACATTACCACCTTAATCATAAAGGTTTCCAACCTTGCTCATGTCAGTGGGCCAAATAGATTCAAGAGTTAAATTGGCTGCTGCGCCATGCCGTATTTCCTGCGACGCAATTGAAAAGCGAGCTTTGTAATCGCTAATGGAAGTCCATAAGTGTCTTGTTATTTTTTTGTTGTAGAGGTTTAGCGCAATGTTTATTACCATCTCACCTACGTTTTTTACTGACTTAATATTTTAATTTACACCAAAACCATCGCCTCCATTAAAAATCTTTCAACTTTCGTTATGTCAATGCGGGGATGTGTCTTCCTAGTTCGAAGTTATGAGGGTTAAAGAACCAACCTATTGGGTTGGAGTGTATGTTAGAGCTGTTTTATTGTAACTTATTTATTATAACTTGTGTAACATTTCATTACTGTCCAATACGATTCAATACCGGTACCAAGTCATAAATCACTCATACGTTCACAATGTGATGTAATTATCATCTTTGTTAATAACTATGTAACGGATTTCCATGTGCTCTAAACACAAACATATAATTTAATATATTTTTACCGATAGAAGATACTTGCACTAAATAATTTTTTTAAAGTTTGTATCATGTTCTCAACGCATTAAAACATCTTATTTTCGTATTAGATATTTTAACCTATTACTACATATTTCTTAAAAGTATAATTACATTTTACATTTGCATATCGAGATGAAAAATTTCAAATATGAGTTTGTAAATAAATATTCTTGAATTGTCTTTTCGTGAAACAAAGCAAAGTAAAACTACGCTCCTAACTTCCGTACCTTTGCCATAAATTGGCAAACTTTCTCTCTGCTTCTCGGTAACCCCGTACTCAGAATAAAAGTATAAATATTTGCTAAGCAGCAGTGCTTGCTCTTATTTCATATAGCCCATTGTATTATCGCGCTTCCCGTCCGCCGCCGAGAAGTATACACGCCCGTGACAGGGACCGCAAACCCCGCCCGCTCGAGCTCCTTGGGAATGCCTACGGAATGTGCAGCGGTCAGACCGCGGCGCTGTTTTCAATCAATTGACTTGGGTACCTCGCGGACACTTGTCGATCGCTGTGGTCGACGAGAGCGCTAGCTCCGGCTCTTCCATCATCGAGAACGAGCGATGGCACCGACAGGAGGCCTTTCATTCGGATGTGCCCTCCGCGGCGGCGGCGGTCTCGAGACAACGCTGCCTTATTTCATCTTTCTTCATCTTCTTCTGCATCTTCTTCTTCATTCTTCTTCTTCATCTTTCTTCTTCATCTTCTTCTTCATCTTCCTTCTTCATCTTCTTCTTCATCTTCTTCTTCTTCTTCAATCTTCTGTCTTCATCGTTCTTCTTCTTCTTCATATCTTCGTTCTTCTCTTCTTCCTTTCATCTTCTTCTTCATCTTCTTCTTCATCTCTTCTTCATCTTCTTCTTCATCTTCTTCTTCATCTTCTTCTTCCATCTTCTTCGTCATCTTCTTCTTCATCTTCTTCTTTCATCTTCTTCGTCATCTTCTTCTTCATCTTCTTCTTCATCTTCTTCTTCATCTTCATCTTCATCTTCATCTTCATCTTCATCTTCATTCTTCATCTTCATTCTTCATCTTCATTCATCTTCATCTTCATCTTCATCTTCATCTTCGTTCTTCATCTTCATCTTCATCTTCTTCTTCATCTTCATCTTCTTCTTCATCTTCATCTCTCTTCATCTTCATCTTCTTCTTCATCATTCATCTTCTTCTTCCATCTTCATCTTCTTCTTCATCTTCATCTTTCTTCTTCATCTTCTTTCATCTTCACTCTTCTTCATCTTCATCTTCATCTTCTTCATCTTCATCTTCATCTTCTTCATCTCTGTCTTCATCTTCATCGGTTCTTCATCATTCTTCTTCATCTTCATCTTCTTCATCTTCTTCTTCATCTTCATCTTCATCTCTTCTTCATCTTCCATCTTCTTCTTCATCTTCATCTTCCTCTTCATCTTACTTCTTCACATCTTCTTCTTCTTCTCATCTTCGTTCTTCATCTTCTTCATCTTCTCTTCTTCTTTCATTCTTCTTCTTCATTCTTCATCTTCCTTCATCTTCCTTCTCCTTCTTCATCTTCTTCTTCTTTCTTCTTTCTTCTTCATCTTCATCTTCTTCTTCTTCTTCTTCTTCATCTTCTTCTTTTCTTCTTCTTCTTGTCTTCTTCATCTTCTTCTTCTTCTTCTTCTTCTTTTTAACCTTCTTCTTCCTTCTTCTTCTTCATCTTCTTCGTCATCTTCATCTTCTTCGTCATCTTCATCTTCTTCGTCATCTTCTTCTTCTTCATCTTCTTCTTCTTCGTCATCTTCTTCTTCTTCGTCATCTTCTTCTTCTTCATCTTCTTCTTCTTCTATTAAATGTCTTTTATTATTATTATTATTATTAAACGTTTATTTACAATTTGTTCATACTTTTGAACAATACATAAATATGTTCGCATACATAATTAACATTGATAGAAGAACAAACTCATTAGTACCTTTCCATTAATTCAGTTGATACGTTCTATATCAACTGTATCACGTATCAAAATGTTATCAAAATCTGGAAGGCAATCCAGAGAATTGATTTTTTGAACATAATTACAACTTTAATTTAATATTGTACGCGCACATTTTTTTGAGCCCCGGAATACCTATCCCCACTTCTATATTGTCATTAGTTGAATTCAAAATAAATGATTGCAAGGAGCGTTTCTGACAAAATCTGAAAAACAGAAATGCTCCCTTTCGTGAAATAAAAACTAAAACGAAAATCAAGCGGAAGTCGTGATACAATAGTTTCTTCAACAAAATAATCAAACTCCCACTCCTGTCGTATCTAGCAAAATGAGGGGCTTAAGAAAACGTGCGTGGATAATGGCTGTTACTGTTTCTTGGGTTGTAGGCAAGGCAGAAGTGTATATTACATACAAGTATAGCACTGGACCCAGTACACCTCCTTGGCGAACGCCAAAACATGATAGGGTAAAAGGAAAATAGTTCGTTATTATGCGTAATTTGGGAGAATCTGTTACGTAGGATTGTAATATGACATAACATTTAATATCTTAAACACGTTATTTATTCCACTTCCAATGGAGGGGGTGAGTGAATTATGAAGGCCTATACAAAATAGTTGTAGGGAATGCTCTTCTACGATGATAACTGAATAAAAACTCTATCTCACTAGGTACGTTGCAATCCATTTATTATAACATTTAAAATAGTTATTATAAATAGATATTCAACGAAACTTTTTAGTAATGTTTACCCCTTAAACCACCAAATACTTAGAGTGAAATTCGTGCATTATATTATTAACGAAAACTTCAAACTCATTTCTCTCGTAACTTCATTTTCTCTTTCTCGCCTACTACAACTTATTGTGAAGCTGAAGCGAAAAGTGGCAGCTTTTTGTCATAAAACTTATATTGTTGGCCCCTGAAAAAGTATATAATTCTTGCTACTATATGCTGTAAATTACTTCTAGTTGGAAAGTCAAAAGCCAAGTTTTGTGTACCGAAAAATTGGTTTACAGCAAATCGTCTGTCTGCTTGTGTGTCTGTGGATAACACTAGCGTCTAAAACGTACATTGTTTCCAGGGGCGTCAATTATTAAGGCTATTAGTCCCGTAGGTGTAGTGCATTCTTCTCCCTGGTAGGTGGCGTGATCTTCCTTCCTAGAGGGTGAGATCTAGCGCCGACCTTCAGGATTTTTCCCTAAAGGTGTCTCCCAGGTTTGAGCAGACGGCCGCTAGAATGCTTCTCTATGACAATATAGACAGTGCTGAAGTCTGTCTAGCTGATGTTGAAAATCCTGCCACCGTCGGGACTAGAACCCTAGGACCTCCCAGTCACCAATTCATGTGGTCGAGCTCGTGGTCTTGCTAATTGAAGTGGATATTCTAATTTTCGAAGATACTTGATATGACATTTCAATTTTTTTCTTGTATAGAGCAAAAAACACTTATAAAAATAGTACAGGTTCCGTTTACGTTGGACTCGCTGTATTTTCGAAAATAGCTGATGATAATTTGATGATTTTTTCCTCAATTAAATGTGTACGTCAAAATGAGGCGTTTAAATAAGGTCATATACAATTCTATTGAAAATGAGTACTTTCGCACAATTTTGCCTGTAGTAAGAGGCAAATTTGAAAGAAAAAAATGCATGATTTCATACACTACATACAAGTTTTTTCTCAAAAACGGCCCCATATTTCTCTTTATTTTCCTCGAATAGAGCAAAGTATGTTTATTGAAAGTGGCACAGGACCCAATTTCGTTGATTTCTGTGTTTTAAAAACTTTATTTGCCCATTTTTGGTGTCTTCCTGTAATTTTAATATTGAAGATAGACTTTTTCATGAAATCTATTCTTCACAATTAAATCTTTAAATAATTGAATGTAAGTTTTTTGAAAAGTGATAAATTTTTGCATAATTTTGAGTGAGCATTCCCAAAAATGCAAAAAAGTATAATCTATTGAAAGAGTACTGCGAAAGAAAGCCAGCGATCGATAATAGATTGATAACAGTTCATTATTAAAATTAATAAAAAATGGAACTTGTTTTCCCCTTTGTAAGCGCTCAGAGTGCTTATCACAAGCAAAACACCAAACCCACAACAAACTGCGCGTAGAACCCTCCCCGTCGATGCAGCGGTTCCGTTTGGTAGGGTACTGCTCCGGCATTAGCCTCGGATTGATCGGAGAAACTACGAACAACTACCGATCAGAGCAGCCAACCTCAAGAATTGTAGCTGAATTTGACTCCTATCTATCAAAATTCGCCACTGCCGAGTCTCAAATGCTATGACCTCCCGTGCCAAGCAGAAACAACGCAAACGAAGTTGCATATGGCCGGCCATAGTTGGCGCGGCTCGAAGGGCCGTGGGTTCCCATACCGTCTCAGCGTGGATGTTTGTGTTTTCCTTACACGTCGTGTTCCGCGTACAGTTCCCCTATGTACGAAAAACCATCAAAGTGGTCGCTTCATGACCTAGTAATTAACAAGCGACCAAAAAAAAAAAAATTACATACAAAATAAATATGAATACAAAATAAAAATAAGATGCATATAGGGTGAGCTTGATTCCAGAATCCCCGTCGCCTTCGACTCCGGCCTTGGGCATGCAGTGAGACTGTTCACTGCTTCTCGTAAACATATTTTATATGTTGTTTAAAACTCGTATTGTTTGGTAAAGATTAGTGTCGAGTTATTAACAGGGCTCGGATTCTCATGGCATGTCATCTTTTCATTGGTGTATTGTAGTCGCTTGTAGTAGTAGCTAACTTGTAAATGATTGTTGTGTCATATAGGTCATAGAAATGTATAGTTATTGGGTCAGTGCCATTTTTCAATTTTTAGGTCTTTTTTGGACCTTTGCATAATTTTTGTAATTTTTATACATTTTTTCCCCTTTCCGTATTGTTTTATTAGTGAATGTTTCATGAATTTACAAACAGTCACTAAAAAATAATACGTTTTTATTGTGTAAGCGCTTCATGACAAAATTCACTACAGCAATGACAGAATTTTTCAAACTCTGAAAATTACATGGAATCTTTGGTAACATCTTCAACCTTTCAAAACCAAAGGTTGGAAGATCGGAGCTAAGGATTAAATTTCCTCCTAAATTGAAAACTTTGTATTAAACATAATTTTATATAAATACATTTTGTTTAAAATTGTAAATTAGATAAGTAAATATTTTCTTACTAATTTTTTAATCCTTTTTTAAAAACGAGGTAATTTTCTCCTTATTTTTAATTTTTTTTAGGTCATTTTCCTCTTATTTTAAGTCTTTTTATAGTTTATTTTCAAAGACTTTTTAGGTCATCAGAATCTGAACCCTGGTTATTATTTACTGTAGAGGTTCAACATTTATTCAGCTGTCCAGTGAAGTGTTCATTCAGAGTCCATTTGAAGGTCTCAACGAACACAAAAGTGTAGAAAATTTGAAAACACTCCTGTGGTGGAAATTTAACTCACGTCCCTGTCATGAATTTCTATTTTACATATTTTCAATTTTTCTTACACATTTTTGAAAGTATAATTATATACAACTATGTATGTAAGTATTTTGTGTTTTTTATTACGTTAAATTCCATTCTCTGCAGTAAAGACAGACTAGGTACCAGCATTGAAATAGGAGTTCAATGCCTTATAATATTCCCTTTTCTACTTGTTTGCTTCTCATGTAGAACTGTGTGGTTTTGCTTAGAACTCTGAAAGTCAATTGCTTAAGCGATCCTTCATCACGAAACACTTGTCCCTGAATGTTGTAAGAGAAAGACTGGATAATATACACGCCTGCCCGCAGTCATCACCAGCGCCTAAATCATTCATACCATTTTCTCCAAAATGTATAAGTGTAGCCCGATTGATGTGAACGAACTCGTGACTCTGCCAACTTAATATTTTTATATTTGGAAGAACTTTACTTAAAAATTAAATTAACTTTACTGCAAATTTAATTTAAATTTTTTTTCAAAATTGCTCCTTTTGTTTTTTGTTTAAAAACGGTAGCATAAAAGGAGCTTAAAAACACAGCATTGGTATCATTTTTGTTAAAATTTCAATTTGTGAAAGTTCAATTTTTTCAGCATCTTCCTTCGATTACATAGTATTGAAAATTAATTAATTAATTAATTAATTAATTTATTTATTTATTTATTTATTTATTTATTTATTTATTTATTTATTTATTTATTTATTTTTATTTTATGTATGGGTGTTCTTTCATTATATCCTAATATCTAAATACTTAATCTTCCCAAATTCTTTTCATCCATTCCCTTATTGAAAAGACTTCATATTCTCTTAAGTTTACATGAATTTTTCTTATGCCAATAGATGGTGGACGCATTGGAATTGCCAGCCAGGCTCTAGGGATTGCTCAGGCTGCTTTGGACTGTGCTGTTGATTACGCTACAAAGAGGAGTGCGTTTGGAGCTCCTATTGTAAAACTTCAAGCAATTCAGGTTCAGTAAAGATATCTGACACATGGTAAATATAACTTGGAAATCAGAAAATGTAACAGTTTTCTATTTTCACAGGCCAAACTTGCCGACATGACAACCAGACTTGAAGGAGCAAGGTTGCTGACATGGAGAGCAGCCATGTTGAAGGATAACAATCTTCCATTCACCAAAGTATGTTCTTTTTATGTATTATGTATGTGACAACCCTTCTTATTTTAGTTCAATTTATGAAGAGAAAACCTGAATAGAGTCATGGATCAAAGGATTGGTGGACAACGTTTCCATAACTGCACTCCTTTGTTTTTAAAGGATTACAAATGTACTTAACTCATTTGTGGCATACTCTCCAGCTTTTCTTCTATGTGACAATCTGGATTTAAGCGAGTCGCATTAGGAAAAGGAATATTTTTTTGAATTTCAGAAAATTTGTTATTCGAGATAGTTTGGGAGGTAAAAGATTTAAGCTGAAGTTTACTTGTAGGGAACCTATGGGCCATTTCATTTGTTGAAATCTTTTGCCAACCTATCATTTGTAATCTTTATAAATCATTTTGCCAACTGATTTTTTTATAATGATTGTGGCCCAAAAATGACAATGAATTGAAAGAAGTTAGTGAAATTACAAAAAGACATGCCAGGAACAAAAACTTATTCTCTTGATAGCCTGTTTTTGATGTAAGTGTTGTTTTATGAAAATTCCAGAGGGCGCAGTCTCTGAGTTACTTTGGAAATGCATTGGACAGTCTTCAGGATGTTTAATGTTAATCGCAAAGGCTGAAGGCTGGAATCTTTTTATGAAATTTGAAATGCATAGCAAAGCATCACTGCACCTTACAAGTAATTTGTTATTGAAGTATGGTGTGTAAATATACATGTCTTTTCACTTATAGTTTTTGTTGTACATGCTTACAAAAATACTCTAGTTTTTTCTGGATATTCAGGAGGATAAAAAAAATAAGTTGTAAAAACTGTATACTTCGTAAACATTCCATTTGATTTGAGTTGATGATTTTGAGTTTCAAATTTCATTCTAAATATCATTTCAATAAATAATCATAGCAAAGTATTGCATCGCACAAAGTAAATAATGCAGTGTATAGCCAATGAATAAGGAGAATTTAGTTTTTTATAACAAAGCCTCATATTAAACATGAAAAGTTAAAAATATTAATGAATTTTGTAAAATGTTAAAAAACTAGAAACATATTTATAACAAAATATCTTGCATTAAAAGAGTGAAATTTGTAGTTTAATTAATGTTCCATCCAGTCTGTCCATTTGGTTTGTCTGAATGACTGCTGTTATAGGGTTATCATTAGGTTCGTTAACTTCTCTGGGTAAAATATTATTAGAGTATTTGTGATAGTCACAATGAAAATAATGTATTTTTGCATCACAATATTTGCTATAAGTTATTGTGAAATGATACAATACTTCCAAAGAGAAATGAGAGAATATCAAGTAGTTAGGATGATAAAACATGTGTTAGTAAAATTATATGTGTATTCCTGTTTTACATATTTTCACCGTTCGATGCCTAGACTTCTACTCCCTTTATCAGAGTTATTACTCCAGGTACTGCCACCAACGTATCTACCAGTCTCCTAAACAACAGGGAGAATCAGCTCGTGGGCCCTCATTGGTCATGAGTCCATCATGCTTAGCTTTGATGTAAAGGAAGGGAGCTAGGCTCTGTCTAATGGCACTGCCATTATGGCTTGTAATTCCTTACACTGCGCATTAGGTGTTATGTCCTCTCAAATAATTTACAGGACTGAGAAGAAATCAAACATAGACTTTAAGGTTGAAGAGTGATGCATGCTAGAAATGAACACAATGTCTTACGTGGAATTGAAGGCCACAACCGAGTGATAAGCTGTTCTTGGGTGCAAGGTGGCATGGGTTGCATGGTGGCAAGTAAACATTCATGCCTGAGGCATTTTTCTAACCTGTGATCCTTCAAACAAATGTCATCTCAGCTACCTACATTGACTCATCTCTTGAAATTATGTCAAATGACTTTTAAATGCAATATTTCCACTCAGAGTGCCTTAAGAATAAAAAAATATGGTAAAATTATGGGATTCTGTATTGGCTGAAAAGGATCACAACTGTAAGAGACATTTCAAAATATAACTTTGAAAGGATAAAGAGTTATGAAACTTTGATGATATGGAACAGAAAATTCCAACAAAACAGTTTTTCCGATGATGTAAATAATTGCAGGGATTCATATTACTTCCTGAACTGTTTGCAGAGGTTTTGTTGAGTTTGATTCTAAGACGGCCCTTTGAAGAACCTAAATTTACACCATCAATGAGGGTAAAGTGTTCAACACAGACTATTACGTTTAAATTGTGAACAAATTGTGAGGTAGCAAAAGTTGAGATGTTATATAATTCTTTCTTGGTGTTAAATTTTAATATTTTCTGTGCCCACAAGTCACTTTGTGATTGCCATAAAAATTTAAAAAAAAAATAAAAAAGTGGCTTGTCTTCTGAAGAAGTAATGATGAAAATACATTCTTTTGTCAGGTGTAGGCTAGAAGATGACCATCTCGATTGCATGAAACAAACTTGTGAAAAATTCTGCCAAATTATGTTGTGGGATAAGATTTCATCAAAAGGCATAAACCATGTACACTTGGAAAATAGGAAGTTTCAGAAGTAGCAATGTACTGAAGTATTGGACAGCTCCATGTTTCAGCTAATAAAGAATGCGTTTTCAGCAAATTAAGATTTTATCACGCTACACAGAACATATTGCCATATTGCAAAAGATTTTCATGACCTTATTCAATGTAAATGACCAGAAATATGATAGAAACTGTCCAGAATCCTAATGAGAATACTTATAAAATATCATGTTAGAAGGAATAGTTGTAGGTGCAACTAAACATTAGCTCATTCATTAAATCTCATTGAATTCATGGTGTAGGGAATTCAAAACCTTATTCACAATGAAGGATGCAAAGATAATGTGACAATAGTATATATACATAGCCAAATATCTATGAGAATCATCTATATTTTTTTCTGTTAAAACCAATATAAAATATTTGTTAATTTCATCAGTAAATTAAATTAAAGGAAAATAAACTAAAGTTCATAATTTGTCAGTGTCCCACTGTAGATACATTTCGATTGTTGTTAAATTCAATGTGCTGTTAGGACATAGTTACCAGAGGAGCTTCAAGAAGTTTGGAGATAAGCTATTTGGCTTATTGTATTCTTTTGTATGGAATTGTTGCTAACTTACTTAAAAAGTGCTCAGGCATATTTGAAAAAATTTTCCTTTTTATTTTGTCAGTAAATGACTTTCTAACATAATTGCCGGATAGAAGAGAAGAGCTTATTAACAATATATAAAGAATTTTCTATTTCTTATATTATTCAATATTAAATTATCCATTTATGATTTATAAAAAATTGTAAAATTTATTGAAGTAAAATTCATTGGTAATGTTCATAATGGTAATGTTCGTATGATCCTACGGTATTTTGATACTTGTACCAATCATGAAACACATATGTCCTCTGACATGAAGGTTAGTGCATTTGACAAAATTACCTCCACAGCATTAATGTAATTTCTACTGGATTTATATAACAAAAGAAAGGCAAGTGTGGAACTAAATTCTTCCATTGAATTAATTTGAGTTATAAGAGTCCATAGATAATAGATTGCGTAAATTGCAAATATTCAATTTGGAAACTGAAAAATGCATAATTGTATATTTTTTGTATGAACATTGCAGTGTTACTGATACTTTTTTCATAATTTAACTCTGATACATGTTCAAGAATATTAGCCATTATCACCTGGTCATCTGCGAATAGTAGACTAAACAATGTTTCATCACCTATTTTCACACCCATGCTTCTGCACATTCTTTTCCATTCTTTTAGGGGTTTATCAATGTATATCTTAAACAAGGTTGGAGGTATACAACAGTCTTGCCGTAATCCTTTATTTACTGGGAAGTTGTCTTATAGACATTTTCCCACTTTTACTTGATTTTTGTTATCTTTATAAAGTCGTTTGACTACCTTTAAGTATGTTGTTGATATTCCTTTTTCTTCCATTGACCCCCATACTTCTTTTACTGTTACATTATCATAAGCCTTTTGAGATCAATGAAAATTATGTGAAGTTCTCTTCCTTTCTCTATTGTTTTTTCCATCAGTTGTTTGAGACAGAAAATATTGTCAATACAGGATCTTCCTGGTCTAAAACCACTTTGCTCTTCTGAGGCTGATGTTTGCATTTCAATTCTATTCTTTAGCACACATCCATACAGTCTAATCAATGATGAAGTCACACTTATCCCTTTATAATTATTACAATCTTTTTTACAGCCTTTTTTGCAAATTGAATTTATATAGCCTAATTTCCATATTTTACCTCCTTTTAAAATGCCATTGAATATTTCAGTAATTAATTCCAAACCTACAAAAGGATAATGTTTAACTAGCTGTACGGATATCCCTCCATTCTCAGGTGCTTTATTATTTTTCATGTTTCTTAACACTTTTTTTACCTCTTCCAAAGTCACATCTGGTGTGATTGAATTTACATGCATGGTTCATAATTTATTCCCTGAAATTTAGTTCTATTTTCCGTCAAAAGATTTTCACAGTATTTTTGCCATTTTTCAATACCAATTGGGTCTACTAAATGCCATTCTTGAGTTGTATTCAATTTCAAGGAATGTAAAATTTTTCATGCCTCTCTGGATTTGGTGTTACAATGCACTTTCTAATCTGTCACATTTTTGTTCCCAGAATACATTTTTTGCCTTCATCACTTCTTTCTTGACCAAATATTTCATTCTGTTGTATTCACTTTTGTCTTCTAAATCCATTGTTGAAGGCCATCTCAAATATAACTTTTTCTTTTCTTCAACCAGGTTCTTTATATCTTGTGACCACCACAAGTTTTTTTCTTTATATTCACATTTTCCCTTCTCTCCCAAAGCTTCTTTAGCTGCTTCATGAGTGCATTTTTCTAAAAATTGATATTTGTCTTCAGTATTTCCTATTGGGATGTACTTTAATTTTTTTGCCTTGTGCAATTTGTACAAAAATGTAATGGAATCATCTTGAAGGCTTTCAATATTGTATCTCGGCCACATCTGACTCTCTTTTTCCACTTTTTGTATTTGGTTTTGTGTTTCCGTAACTTTTGAAGTAAGGTTTATACTCAAAGTAAGCTTTTCCTTTTAGTAAGTAGTGATCTGGTCCACAGGAAGCACCTCTTTGAATCCGAACATCGCTCCACTTTATTGATGACTGTTGTTTAGTGATTATGTAGTCAATTATTGATTGCAGTTTTCCAGTGGTCTGGGTCCATGTGAATTTATGTATTTCTTTATGTGGAAAATAGCCATTCAATATTTTAAGATCATACAGTTCACATGTCTCTATAAGTCTTTCTCCATTGTCATTTAATACATTTTCACCATATCGCCCCACAACATTATGCGCCATTCGTTTTCCAACTCTTCTATTAAAATCACCAAGAAGCACCACTTCTTTGCGATTTCCAATAGAATCCAGAAGCATAGCCAGTTTCTCTAAAAACATCTCTTTTTCTACAACACTTGCATCATCTTTTGGACCATAAATTCCTATAATAAAAACATTGTGTCCTCTTAGTACAAGATCAAGACATACCTTTCTCTCATCAAGTGCTTCCTAGGTATGAATATTTTTCTCCAATCATTTATGTACATCTATGGACACTCCTGCTCTTGCTCGCTTTTCTTTTCTTGCTCCACTAAAAAGGTGAACATAATTTCCTTTCCTTTCATTTCCATTTCCCTTCTTTTTTGTTTCACTCAACACTATGATATCCATGTTAAACTCCTCTATTGCATTAAAAACTTCATTTACTTTAGTGCTTAAATCTTAAATGTTCCAGCATCCAAAATTCATAGACCATTTTCCTTGCCTTTCTCGATGTCGTGAGTTAATCTGAGGCTCATTTCCATTGAGAGTTTGAGCGGCTTTTTATTTTTTCCGAGTATGGGGGAGCTGGCCTCATGCCTCAATCCCCTTCCAGTCAGACCGGTAAATTTTCTTTTAGTGTTTTCTTCCCATAGATTGAGTGTCTATCTTTTATGTTAAAAAAAATTATTTTTTACAGGAAGCTGCAATGGCAAAATTGGCAGCCTCAGAAGCAGCAACATTCTGTGCTCACACCGCAATTCAAGTGCTTGGTGGAATGGGATTCATTGCTGACATGCCAGCTGAACGACACTACAGAGATGCTCGCATCACAGAAATTTATGAAGGAACTTCCGAAATTATGCGACTTGTCATTGCGTTGAATCTTGTAAAGGAATACGGATATTAAAAACAGGATTTTTTTTTCATTATGAAAAACAAATTATCTGAAGTTGTGTTCATGAGAGAGAAAATGAAAGTAATATTGTACTGAATTGAATTTCCATCTATGGATGATATCTTGCTGGTATTATTGTATGCTTAAGGAAAACAAAAAAGAAGTATTCTTAAGACTGCTCAAATTATTTGTCTATCGTGCCTCAAATTTTTATATTGTAAATAGTAATGTAACAAAAAATATTTTTTTAATGTTGTATTAAAGTTTGGGCCGTTTAAACTTGTACAGCAGGTATTTACTTTTATGTTAGTTTTTCCGTATGTGAACTGATTGAGAAAGGTGCCTAAGTAATATAATTAAATGTCACAAATTCTATATACTATCCATAAGTTACTCTATTTTCTAATAGGTCCAAGCTATTTTGATATACGTGTGTTATACTTTTGTATTTTATCATGAGAATTTATTTTTGAATAAAATTACTTGTAAAAGTGTTTATAAACATTTATAATGAAGTTAAGTCCCAATTTTTTAAATTGTGATATTGAACATATTAAATGCATTCCCAAGATTTAAAAAAAAAATTACAAAGTATCATTCTCTATAAAAGTGTTTAAAAAGCAACTATTTAACATTCCAAACAATATTTAATGCTAAGATGTACAATAACACTTTTCTATCATGAAAATGATTCAGAAATAATACATTAGACTGTAACATTTAGGGAACGATTTGCAATTTTAACTGAATATGTGAGTAACGAGGGTTACTTGAGAAAGTATTGTTAAATGTATTAAGCCACTAATTGTTGAGACAGCAAGTATTGAGAAAATTGATGTATTTTTGTATATTAATAAAAGCTATCAATTGATCCCCACCTTTTTTCATTTCAATAGACTATTTGTGTGCAAAATAGAGCAAAGTTCATAAACCATGAAATATTACTGATAGAATTGTTAATAAAACATATACTTAAAATGATAAGTTAACTATCAACCATTTTTGGGAGTATGATGAACAGAAAATCTTAAAATCATTGTGAATAAAATTCCTTTCATGTAAGTGTATTTTTAATATTGTTCCATGTTAGGAAATCCTTTCAAAGAATATTTTTTTGTCTTTTTCTGCAAGCAGCTAGTTACTCTATTGCTTTTTAGGTAACTAAGCATTTCTCGGTTGTTTTTTTAAAATTTCACTTGAACAAGATATGTATTCATTTTTCTCCCTTTAAACCCATCTCTTCTCGGTAGTACTTTTTAAATGAACTGTTCCTCAATTTGTTTGAGCTTAACACAAGTTTAAAGTTTTCATTTCTATGGGATTAAGAAGGGTTCTACATTCTTTTTTCATTATTTTTTCTTGGTATTTTGTATTGATCTACATTTTTCTCTAGAAATAAATGTCTTCTGTAAAAGAGTGATGATTTCTTGTTTTACTCACTGGAATGTGTAGTATGGCTAATAATCAAAATTTTGTCTGAAACTCTGCAGTTAAATTACAAATACATTATTAAACTGAATTGATTATTAAAAATTAGAAGGCAATGAAGAAAGAAAGATTTTAAAATTTTCTGTTCAACAAATTCTTTGTATTGTAATAAAGGCAGATTCCCGTCAAGAAAGGAATGTAAAGAAAATGGTAAAAAACAAGGTAAGTTTTCAGCTTTTTAGCCAAAATAAAAGTTAATCAATTATAAAACACATTAGCCATAAAAAAATTATCACGCTGTCATTATTTATATGAATTGCTCAAATGATTAAATAATCTTCGTGTGTCAGTAATAGTTCTGATAAGGTCGATATCATCTTATGCCAACTTATATTGATGAAATGAACAAGTTACCATTGGTTACCAACGAATCTTCATGATGATTTCGGTGAGTTGCAGTTGGCAGCGTTGGTCACTGATCGGTGTCAGACACTTGATTCGGGTTCTGGTGGGTTGGGTTATTTCATTTTGACGTGGTGGATTTGTTGAGCAAAACTTCTACGTTCCTGGTATTTCAAGGTACAGTTTTCCCTACTACTCGTTACCGACTCCTCTGTGTTGACTCAGTTTTAGCATTTTATGGTCGCCATTGCTTAAAATGACAGGTTATGAGGGCCGGGTGTTACGATGTCATTGCATTTTCTAATTCTAATTTTATTTTAGGAAAAATCGGTGTATAGTGTTCGTAAATTTTTCTCTACAGATAGATTTTCTCCAGTTCTAATGTGTAGATGAGGAAGTTGAGAAACGATATCCTGTTATTTTATCCATCTGATAACTTGTTGCAGTTACAGAATGACAGATTCCAAGTATTTCACCACAACGAAAAAGGGGGAGATCTTCGAATTGAAATCAGAGCTCAATAATGACAAAAAGGAGAAGAAAAGAGAAGCGGTTAAAAAGGTATTGGTCAAAGAATGAATGTGAAACTTTTTATTGGCTTTGAGAATGTGCTGTGCATCTCTTGGTGTGAATTTCAGGTTATTGCATCAATGACTGTTGGTAAAGATGTGTCAGCTCTATTTCCTGATGTTGTGAATTGTATGCAAACTGACAATTTAGAATTGAAGAAGCTTGTTTATTTGTATCTTATGAATTATGCCAAAAGTCAACCAGATATGGCCATAATGGCTGTTAACACATTTGTTAAGGTATGAGAATTTTGTCTTTGTATTCAAATTTGATTTTTTTATTTGGATGTAAATGTAATAATATCATGGTTTTAGGATTGTGAGGATCCCAACCCTCTAATTCGAGCACTTGCTGTTCGTACAATGGGTTGTATTAGGGTGGACAAAATTACCGAATATTTGTGTGAGCCTCTGCGAAAATGCTTAAAAGATGAAGACCCTTATGTCCGCAAAACAGCAGCAGTCTGTGTTGCAAAACTGTATGATATAAATGCTCAGCTTGTGGAAGATCAAGGTTTCCTTGATCAGTTAAAGGAGTTGCTGTCTGATTCCAATCCAATGGTAACTTTTCATTTCAGTGAAATGCTTGACCAGATGTCTCTTGTGCTTCTTCTATGAGAGTATTGTTGTAGGTTGTAGCCAATGCAGTAGCAGCATTATCAGAAATAAATGAAGCTAGTGCAAGTGGTTCCCCATTAATTGAACTCAATGCGCAAACCATCAATAAACTTCTTACTGCCCTCAATGAGTGCACTGAATGGGGTCAAGTTTTCATTCTTGATAGCTTGGCAAACTACAGTCCAAAGGATGACAGGGAAGCCCAGAGGTGAGAATGGGGGGGGTGTGTGTGTAAATTATTCTTAGTTAAATTTATCAATGTTCCTTTTGAAATTATCTATAGTTCAAATATAGGAATAGATAATTTTGAATGTTGAAAATAAAAGTAAATGTTTTTTTGTTACTTAGAAAATATTCTTGTGTATGTCTCATGGTAGTGTTCTTCACCCTGGCTTTAAAATGCATACTAGTATATAAGCTGTGTGACTGAGGTCATTAATCATATGAGAATGTTTAATTTTGTGTCTCCAGCATATGTGAGCGCATCACTCCTCGTTTAGCTCATGCCAATGCAGCAGTTGTTCTGTCAGCTGTAAAGGTGCTGATGAAGTTCATGGAAATGTTGCCAGCAGATTCAGACTTTGTGTCAACACTCACCAAGAAGCTCGCTCCTCCACTTGTGACTCTTCTCTCATCAGAGCCAGAGGTAAACAAATTGATAACAATAGAGACAATGGGGTGGCAATTGTGCTTGAATAATATTGCATAAACAATATTTTTTGTAGGAAGAATCACCTATTGAATTAATCTTCCACTAAATTAATAAATTTATTTGGGCCAGTCCTTGCAGAATAATCAGATGTTTGTCAACTTGATTTTTTTCTGAAATTAAATAGGCACGGGGTTTATTTTAAGCTGACTGCTTGTTGTGGGAGCCTTTTCGCATGAAATTATAAGAGTACTTTCAAGTGGTGTATTTGTGATAAACTTCTTATGCCAATATTTAAAACTAAGATGGTTAATACTTCTTGGTATCTTGGATTTAAAAAACAATATTTTCTAGTAATTGTAAAGATATTGGGCGTTACCTGTCTCCCACTTTTGATTAAAATATACTTGCATATTTACTGGGTGTTCCTTGCTTGTGTGGATTGTTATAAAACTTCCATGCAAGAGAACAGTGAATCCTTGAGAAAGTACAGTCTTAAGAAACAAAGGATGTTTCAATCTGATATTTCCAGTTTTGTTTGGTTAAACAGAACATTTTTGTTAGGTCAGTTTGCTTAAACTGTTATGCGACTGCAAGTGCAAAATATGACTGGTTGGGAGTAGGCAGTAATTAACCTGTAAGCCAGATGGTGTGAGCTGTATAAATTAGTACAAACTGTTAATTTTGAACTTCATCTGGTTAAAATTAGTATTAGACATAGTGTTGGTTATAGTAGGGAAGTGTGAAGTGTCCTGTGTTCATAAGAAACGTTTTGTCTCAAAACTGCATTGAAAATCAATCGAACAGACACAATAATTTTGTGTAAATAACAAAAACCAGAATGTTGTTACCAATTTGGAAGATGTGTAACAAAGTGTTGACTGAATAGGCTAGGTGGTATTATAAACATAAAAGTTTACAGCTGGCATAGTGAAACTCAAAACTACACACCTTGACTTTAACAGGAAACTTTTATACATGTCTTATCCATGATTTATTTTATATTATCTACTATTCCTTGTGACTGTAATGTAAGTTGTGTAACTTTTTATTGACTAATGTCACCTTCATTTATTGGCTAAAGTCCAATGTAAGCTTGAAAGCTGTCCCTACTTTTGACTTTATTCACCAGATTTGGATAATGTAGATATGGGCTTTAATTGGTTAATTTGGGAATTAGCCACATTCAGACTTTGGCTGTAACATATACACCAGAATTTACAGCTTTATAATTTATTTTATTTTCTCTTGCTTTAAATAATTGTTGCTTTATGTGCCTATTGTTAAAATGCATTTTGCTAAAGGAGTTGTAACTTTCTTGAAAAAATTGTTTTTGTTTTGGTACTTTCATTTTTGTGAAAATAATAAAAAACAAACTAGTATTATAATTTTCTAATGTATTTTCTTGTAGGTCCAATATGTTGCTCTCAGGAATATCAATCTTATTGTACAAAAGCGGCCAGATATATTGAAGCATGAAATGAAAGTATTTTTTGTGAAATACAATGATCCAATCTATGTCAAACTGGAAAAATTGGACATCATGATTCGTCTTGCATCTCAGGCTAACATTGCTCAAGTTCTTTCAGAATTGAAAGAGTGAGTATATTTGTTACCAAAAGGTGTAATTTTTAGTAACTTATCCAAGAATTTTAACAAGTTTGTTTTCTTCTAAAAGTTATTTTAAATAAATATATATGAAATATCATTTAAGAGTTTGTTTCATCTGTATATAAAAAATGTAGACTAGGAGTGATTAATGATAATTATGGAAGGTGAAGTTGATAACGCATTATTTGTGTGAACTTTTTTTTGGTGCTGATTTGTATGGAAAAATTAATTTTAGGTACATACTTATTATAAACCCCACTTCACGCTTTCATAGAGGAAAAAAAAAATTGTGTGCTATAGTTGTAGGTAATTAGCTTCCCCGTTCAAGTAATTATTTCCTCGGTTGTTTATTCATAATGGTTTTGTATGATTTGTTCAAACAGTTATTAATAATGTAATGATATTGTAATTTTCCTTTCTCAGGTACGCTACTGAAGTTGATGTGGACTTTGTTCGAAAAGCTGTAAGGGCAATCGGCCGATGTGCCATAAAAGTTGAGCAGTCTGCAGAGCGGTGTGTCTCCACTCTCCTGGATCTTATTCAAACAAAGGTCAATGTTTTATCTATGTCTATATTTATGCAGAATTTAGCAGGTTTATGATTAGAAATTAAACTTCCTGATAATTATTTTGTATTTTAATATTTAGGTGAACTACGTTGTTCAAGAGGCTATTGTTGTGATCAAAGATATTTTTAGAAAGTATCCCAACAAATATGAAAGTATAATTTCCACACTTTGTGAGAATCTGGACACTTTGGATGAACCTGAAGCCAGGTAAAGTCATTACTAGTTGATAAACTTGGTGGAACTAACCTAATTATGTTAATGCACTTTTTTTTTTTTTGGATTGGTGTAAACGTGAATGCACTTTACATTAACATTATCTTAAAGATCAGTATTATTAATTCTCAGGTTGCATATATTTATATCAACAAGTTTCCATTGTAATTTGTAAAATTCTGCAAACCAGTCTGACGTTTTAGTGATTGATAAAATTGTAAATAATTTCTGATATTTTTCACTGAGCTTCCCGATCAGCTAGGTTTCTAGGATTAGATTACTCATTTCTTTGTACAGTAAAATCTGTCTAATCCGAAATCATTCGGGTCCAATATTTTCTTCTATATTGCAGAGATTTCTGGCTTATTCAGGTATGCAACTGAAATCGGATGGAATAGATGGTATGAGTAGTTTGTCACACAAAATCTACATTTGAAAGAAACTAAGAGGTTCTGGGAGAGACAAAGAAAATGACACAGGATTGCAAACGAAGTCTAATGAAACATAGAACTCCATCAAAAGTTAAAGAAATATTATTGTCTTGAGTATTTGTAGGAACAAATGAATTCATCTGATTTAGGGTTGGGCTATTTGCCTAGGTATTGATGAATATTGTAGCAACCACTTTTAAACAAATTCTTTTAACCATTCTTGATTTTGTCTTTGTTTTTTTTAAGGTCTTCTACACCTTAAAAACTTTTCTTTTCCAACTTTAAATTTTTTTATCAAAACCTTCACATAATTGATTTTTTGTTAGTGATCTTCAATTAGTCTAATGTTTGCATGAAGAAGTAATGTTTTCAATTTGCCACCTAACAACATAAACCCTTGATTTTGTTGAACTCTTTTTGAACACCCGCAACTCTTTGCACTAAACAAAGTAAACCTTTTGGACTACTGAACCTCCATGTATTACAAGAACTGTCAAAGGAGCACTCTTCGCAACTTCCCTTCCTTCACTTGGCATTAACACATGTAGCATGGAAAAGATGTTCTGATGAGGGTAGCTGAGAAATGGATGAGCATGGCTCTGAAGGTCTCATGGTTGTTACACTTACAAGCCATTATTAAATTCAAAGTTTATTCAAAGTAATATACAAAATAAATACAAGTGAATATACAAAATATACATATAATTTTGAGTCTCACTGAGGACAGTCCTGTGCATGAGGCCTGATAGCACAGAATCCTCTTTTTGCATAAAACACACTAATTTGAAAACAATATTTGTTTTCAGTGTTATTTAAAACTTTCAATTCTTTGGTGCTAAATATTCCTTTCCATTGTCATGTTCGACAGGTTTCTGGCTTTTCCCGTGTACTTTGCACCAGAAAATAGTCCCATCTGAGATATTTGTCCAGTGAATGCAGGTTTCCACCTTATCCTGATTCTGCCTATGTTTTATTGTAAATGCAGTGGAAAGAAAGGGAATTATGTTTATGAATGCTGAAAGAAATAACAGTATTTCAAGCAATGAAGAAATAGTCCCATGGGGCAAAGCCACAAGGCTTAAGTCAGATTGGGAAAGTTTGGGGCCCATAAAGTCAGACCTTATTGTCTGGGAAGTAAAATGGTTTAACTTCACACATTTCTTAAATACACACTGACGTTGGTGCAGGGTGTTTTCTTGCATGTCAAATATCTCTATGCCTGCCAAAATAATCATATGTGAATTACTTGTTAATACATGTTTTAAGATGTAATGTATATCTTTTTCTCAATTTTAGATCTTTTAGCCTAAATTGAAAACGGTTCATTTACTGACATTATCTATTTTTGAATAAATACTTTTTAACAGAAGAATTTAAATTGTTTGTAATATTTGCAATGTTTTTGCAGAGCTTCTATGATCTGGATAATTGGTGAATATGCTGAACGAATTGATAATGCTGATGAACTTCTTGAGAGTTTCTTAGAAGGCTTTCACGATGAAAACACACAAGTTCAATTGCAACTTCTCACTGCAATTGTGAAACTTTTCTTGAAGCGACCAACTGATACTCAAGAACTTGTTCAACAGGTGATAGATGAATAAAATCAGAAAGTGTTCATATTTGTTCTTTTCCATTCATCACCTTTTCACAGTTGTCTTTCTGCTTTTTTCCCCCTAATTTTTGAGGCATCGTTTAAAAAAAGAATTTAAAGAAATGTTAAAGAAATTTATTGAATTTGTTGAGTGATTGTTCTATTAGCATTTGAAGGGTCTTCTTATTGTATTAGAAGCTTATTGTATTGTTACATTGCTTGATAAAGTGCATATTATTTTTGAACATTTTCTTTATTAACAAATTTGATTGAAAATGAGAAAATTTTTCATAAATAAAATAATTAATGAATGTTATCACATTATTAGAAACTTCTGATGACAAGACATCCAGATACACATTGCTTAATATTGCATGTCCAAGTATTTAGAAAATAATTATTTAATTAAACTTGTCAGAATATTAGTTGAAAATTTTTCACAAATGTTATAATTCAACACATGATGATAACCAAGTAAAGTGGTTAATGTTCATAAAAATGTTAATTTTAATGTTTATTCAAATGGAACAGTAAAAAAAAAAGGAAGTTGTAAAAATGCTCGCCTTCTCATTCCAATAAAACTTGAGCTATTTACTGTCATTATGAGATTCTGGCAAGGTGATCAGTCATTATGAGATTCTGGCAAGGTGATCAGTCATTATGAGATTCTGGCAAGGTGATCAGCTACCCTTCATTCTTTTATATTTGTTTTTGTGTTGATGTAAATATCAATTGCATTACAAGAAATACTTAAAAAATTCTTTAATTATTAGGTGTTGAGTTTAGCTACTCAGGATTCTGATAATCCTGATTTACGTGATCGAGGTTTCATCTATTGGAGATTATTGTCCACGGATCCAGCTGCTGCCAAGGAAGTGGTATTAGCAGAGAAGCCACTGATCTCTGAAGAAACAGATTTGTTGGAGCCAACATTGCTTGATGAACTGATTTGCCACATTTCTAGTTTGGCCTCTGTGTACCACAAGCCCCCCAACGCTTTTGTGGAAGGCCGTGGTGCAGGAGTGCGGAAGATGTTGCCAGCTAGGTTAGTATTTTAATGAATGCTGTTCATAAAACTAAGCTTGTGAGTAATAGAACCGAAGTATTAGTCCCCTCCTTTTTTTATCAGCATTTTAAATTGTAACATTCTTCATTTCTTTTAATGCAGCATTTTTGATTTCTAATTGAGGTACACATTTCTTCAGTTACATCTATGCAAGTCAGTTGAGGATGCAATGTGTTAATTTTAGGTTAAATAATTTCTATTCACGCAAATAATCTTGTTATAGAAAAATCAACTCTACTTACTATTTAATTAGCATAAACTTTAATAATTTTTGAAAATATATGCAAACCTAATGGTACATTTTTATTCTATGCCTTTCAAAAATTTAAAAAAACTGTTCACAAAGTTTGATCTTTAGTCAAAGTAGTGATCTTTGATCAAAGTTTGAATATTTAAAAACCATGAACAAATTTGAAAAATAGGAGATATATTTTAACACTTCCCATCAGATTCCTGGTATAAACAATTTAAGGAAATACTAATTTTGATGATGATAGGTTAAATTTTGTAAGATTAAACTTGTCAAATCTTATAAAATGTGAAAAGTAATTTTGCTGAACTTCAATTAAAATTACATTTTCTCAAACTTTCATGGACTCTTTTCTAAAACAATTTTTGGTCCATCAATTTTTTCTTTCCAAAGCATGGAAAAATATTTTTGGCACTTCAATAAAGAGTACCTCGTAAGTATAAGAAAAAAGATTTTGCTAAGCTTTGGAAGGGACCTGGAATCTTTACACATGATTGTATTAGATACTCTCTTAGTTTATCATGCTAACTAAAGAGCGTAACCCTTGCACAAGAGTAAAAGTTATTGAACTCTGTGATGAAATGACGTAACGCTGGGATTTAAATATTATCTGTTTAAATTATAAAGGCATTTTCATTTTAATAAATATCTATATTACTAATTTCCAATGCTTGGAGAAATTGATAGAAAACCATGCACCCCTTGGTCAGGTGAGAGGGGTCTACAGTTTTGTTGCTTACCTAGGAACTGGGGGGAAAACCAAAACAATGAAATGGTTTCAATTTTGACTGCGGGTTATGAAAGAGCAACTTGTTTTATTTGACATTTTTGTGTTAAAATATTTGCTTTCGTGTAGTGTTATACAATAGGATTTTATTGTGTGATACTACTTTTTAGAAAACCATTTTGTGTGGTTATGTTTACGAAGCTGATGCAGGGCAGTTGTATTCTTTTAAATGTAAATCAACTTCCATCAAAATCTCCAGAATGTTAGGCCTCTCACCTCTCACAACAGTGAACCTTTTGTGTCTGACTGAATCTGTATAAACTCGTTACTGTTTGGATAGTAGACTAATGGTTTATTTATACTGTTAAGGTGTTGTAACTACTAATTCTGATAAACTTTTCTCTCTTCTACAGAATTTTTTGTGTTATGTTATATAATTTTTTTTTTTTTACTTTTTCTCTATGTACTGTAGTATGGGAAGGAAACGTATTGGAATCATCTCAGCAGTAAAACCGTCAATATTAGTTGTAAAACTCTGTTTAAAATTCTGTTCAGCCATAAGTTCCCACACAAGTCTGGATTATAGTGTGTTATTGCCGTTCCAATGATGGGTGCAGATGGGGAGGAGATGCATGCAATTTTGTACCTGGAAATTGATGCAATGCACCTCCCAGCCTCTGGGGGGGGGGGGGAATTTTGCTCTGGAGTAATCCTCCATGAACATTATCTGTCTTTGTCACGTCATGTCTTGTCGCAGTTGTTAAGAGGACCGCTAGATAGCATCTCAGCATATGTGCCTCCTACACTACAGGCTCCTATGTCCCTACCCAGCGGCCTGAATTGGAAAGGAATTAGGATAGGGGTAGGGTTAGGCCACTTCACTGGAGTTGGACTAGTTTTGTGAGAACAAATTTCACATGAGATTGTTCAGGAATTGAACCCAGACCACCTTGGTGAAAGGCAAGCGACTTCGCTCTGAGCCACCAAGCCAGAAATCATTAAGACCTTTCAAGTTTTGGGGTACTTTACATGAAGTCCATGTGACTGTTTCGACCTTTTCTGGAAAACAGCTGTAAATTTTTTCTTAATTTTTAACTTATTTAGAGGAAATTGAATTTATATGTTGGAATAGTTCTGTTTTTCATTAAAACCTCTGACATTTAGAAAATTGCAAAAATTTAATATCTAAAACAGTTTTCGTTTAGAAAAAAGTTTGAGCATTCCACTAAACCAAATTTCATGTCTGTTGCTTTCAAAGAAAGGTAGTGAGCTCCAGATGTTTTATTGCTTGCTGTTATGAACCAGTTTTATAGTATAAAACGTAATTTTAATAAAATCATAAAATGAATAGAATGAATGCTTGTCTGTTGTCATTTGTTCACGTTTTCATTGTAAGAGTTGTAATTGATCTATTGAAAGCCTTCAGCATTTCTTCCTCTATGAAACAAGCGAGTTAAAGGTTGTTGTTGTTTGAGAAGCTCCAGTGAGTTTTCTTTGTTTGTGAGTTTGTAGAGTACTTTTAAGTACAAAGATTTGTGAATGTATGCATATGCAATGTCTAGCAATCTGCTGACATGAAAGTCCTTTTACAAAAGCAACGAATAAACAAACAAACTTGGTTGTGATAATATGGTGCATTATGTTTCTTAGGTATGGTGACAGCAGGATTTCTTTGTCACATTTTCCTACACCCCACATATACAGATGTTGGTGAAAAAAACAATTATACTGCTTTTTATTTCTCAGTTAATTTTTCTTTCTGAACAAATGTTCATTTCTTTTGTAAATAGTAAACAATTTACATGTTTCTGGAGTGTTTCTATGCTTTTGCAATGCAAATTTTTGCCTAGAAAGTGTTTTTTCAATCCAACATTTGAGTTATTGTGGCCCAGCCATTCAGAATATCCAAGTAGTTTATTAGAGACAATATGCATAAGAACTTATTTTCCAATTTTCGACATTTCCTCCCCAGTAGCCCTGTATTGTTTAATGATCTCAGTGTTAAAAGCCTATACTTTGATTTAAACATAGTGGCTGTCCAAGGTCATGAGCTGGACAGAGAGCGGAACACATTCATCCATACGGGATCTTTGTTACAAGTTAATTTTTTGGTATTTGAGCTCCCAACTGGATGACAATATATCTCTCCCCTTCCAGCTTGTGATCTTGAAGTGCCACTATATTTAAATTGGAGTATAGCGCTATTTCTATTGTGTCTGCCTTGATTTTGTATACAAATATTACTGTTCAGTTAAATTGTTGATTAAAAGGTATACATTTGTAGTTTGATTTTGATTAATAGGAATTTATTAGAATAGTAAGTCTGAAAAGAGAACATGAAAATGTTTTTGAAGGGAATGTCTTGCGAAAATTGTTTAACTGTTCTAAATTAATTCAAGGTATTAAAGAAAGTTTTGAAATTAATGTTACTTTTATCGTGGCTTCTTGTGACAAATTTTCCTTCATATATTGACTTGTCGTTTTACAATTTTAGTTATGATTTGGAGGTAGACTAGAATATTAATACTTACATATAAATTGCACTGGTATAACTGAAGTTGATAGAAGGGTGTTGCAGATTCCTGGGTCTGTCTCCTTTAAAAATAAATAAGTTTTTTCAGAATTTAATCAAATTAAGTTTTCGCAAGATTCATACACTTGACTTATTTGTCTGCCATGTATATCCACTTTGAAAGTATTACCATGATTACTTCTATTTGGTGATTTGAAGCAATGTTTAACCTTTGTAATGAGTATGAAGGACTGCACGTAACTAGTGGCATACTCGTGCTTTTCATGCTTGGGACGGTGCATTCAAGTACTAGTGGTGCTAAAGCAGTAACCCATACTTTTTCACCTGTATTTTCACACAGAATTACGCGACAAGTACTCAAATTTTCAATATGTTGTACAAGACTATTTCAAAATCTATCTGTAATGAACAGATTTCATTTTGGGTAAAAACTCCATCTTTGATATTTTAAATGTAGAAAGACTCAAAATTCGAACTTCTGCAATTTTTGAAAAATCAGTCTTTTCAACAAACCCTTAAATTTGAAACCAATATTTTAATTTTGGGGAGTACTTTACAAAAAGGCCCTGAGATTTTTTCCAAATTTAAAAAAAATGCCTCCAGCATTTTTGATTGAATATTTTGTTAGATAGCGTGAAGGGCATTTAAGAGAATGGTGAAGGTTCATTAAAAACCCTGATTTTTCAAAAATTGCAAATGTTCACAATTTTTTTGGAGTCTTCCTACAACCAAAATATTAAAGATATGTATTTTTCTCTTGGTAAAATCTATTCCTTAAATATACGTTGTGAAATAATATGATATACAATTTTTCGAAAATTTGAGTACTTTTCACTTAAATCTTCGTGACAATACAAGAGAGAAATTATGTGCTGTTTTAACATCACTAGTTTCTTGAAGTGTTAAGGAGCCAAAACGAACTGATTTTAAATGTACTGAATTACTTGTATTCCGTCTCATTCACAACCACTCGCACACAAACTGACTTCAGTGTTAAAATAAAATATTCTTTCCATGACCAATAAACTCATTAAGCAAAATAATCACGAAAAGACTGCACTGTGGACTGTACTGTATGCAGTCACTGGCGTCCGGCAGTGATGTGCAAAAGCAGTTGCGGAAGAGCAGTAGAGGGGAAACGGAATTGGTATTCTGTGCTGGGAGAGTGGCCACGATGCTCTGGCAGTCCGCAGGGGTAGGAGCTGCTTTAAATACTTGACAGCCGCATAGTCAGGAACAGCAAGTAATAGAATGTGAGGGTAGATTAAAGAAAGTTATTATTTCATTCATTAATGATCACTGAATAAAATGCATGCCATGAGCCAACACCACACAATTCATTATAATTAATAGTAGTAAGTAGTAATGACTAGAAAGTAGTAAGTAGTAGATCACATATTATCCTTGGTGATCCTAAGAGGATATTCAAAGCAGTTGGTTGCTAGCCTCTCCTTCATAATATCTATATGCCAATACCTCCTTTACAAGTTTTCTCCATCCTATTCTGCCTTGTGCAACATTCGTTGCTTATGTGTGTGTCAGGTTGGTTGATTTTTGATTTCCTCTTGCCATCTGTGTTTTTTTCTTTCCTGTTTTCAGGTTCTATTCTCCAGTAACTCGTTTCAAAGACATCTATTTTTCTCCTATCTGTCGGTCTTTAAGACCAACCTTCATGTCTGTAAAGTAAACCATTTAATAACATAACAATTGGTGGGTCAAGGGAATAAGTAAAGTTTTTGTAAAAAATGAGTATGCTAGGATATTGCGTTATTACATTACTGTCATTATGTGCAGAGGGGTAAGTGACATTTTAATTTTGTCAGTAAATGTTAATTCCAAAATTGAAATGTCAGTTATCGCCCTACACAAAATGATAGTATTGTAGTAAAGCTATATTCTGGCATCATTTTGGACAAAAACCAGACTTATCCCTTTTACATGCGCTCCTGCCAATTAATGACTGCAAAGTAGTACACAATGAATAGTAGAACACCCTTCAATACTTTAATATTGAAGTATGTTTTCATATCCAGAGTACTTTAATTTTCAATTAGGTTCTCACACCAGGATCTTGATCTTTGAGGGAAGACCCTAAAGGGGCCACAAAGTGAAATTTTTGGCTACTTGCAATTGTTGCCTCTTGTTACATCCCATGGAGTAATCCACTTTAGTTTCCAATAATTGTTGTTATTCTTTAGGCACTCATCGTTCTTGAAATCTTAAGAGCATGTGTCAGTTATCACATTTTGTGAAGTCAACAATCTACTGCAGGTCATTTACATGATTATACATTTATCTTTCACATATTTCTATAACTTGTTTTCATGTCTGTATTCCAGATCTCCAATACTTTGTTCAACATGTTTTACTAAAAGTAGCCTATATGCTTAGTGGAGTTCATTTAGAAGAATCACAAATCAAGAGAACTGATAAACAAAATCATTGTAGGAAAGACTTCTTGGTGTTGCTTACCAATTGACTATCTAACCCCTAACTCACTGAAACTGTGAAATCAAATTGTGCACTGTGAAATGTATCAAATTTCATCCCATGATGTTCTGATAACACAATTTATAGACTCCTTTAGTTTTGAATTTATTACTTATCAAGATATCCTAAAGCAAAAAAGATTCTTTTCAATGTATATCTTGCTCTTTTGAATGCATTTCCTGAACCATAAGTAATAATATACAAAAGACTGCTGTTTTTATCTGGAAATTTTAGTTGCTCAATTAGTTGTGGAGACTCAGGAAAATGGTTAGATTTTTGCTCAAATTATCTATTTTTTTCTTTGCACAATGGCAAAAACCTTAAACTATACGTATATGCTTGTTTATTATATTTATATATTATTTGAAGTTGTTTGTAACATTCTTTAATATTTTTTATACATATGCATTGTATCAATTCTTCTTCCTTGAATAGAGCTGGGTCACAAGAAACAGTGCTTGAGCAAACTACTGCTGCTCCAACAGAGGCACCAGCAGTCATTCCATCCCAAGATTCCCTCATTGGAGACCTTCTGAGCATGGACATAGGGGCCCCTGCAGTTCCTACCCAGGCTGCCTCCAATGTATTTGCTAGTCCAGCCTCGGCAGTGGATTTGCTTGGTGGTGGTTTGGATAGTTTGGTGAGTACAAATTGTCAAAAAATTGCTGGAGATATGACCAAATTAAAAAAATAGTGAATTGTTTGGATATAATATGTGAGAAGAGTTAAGTGTTTAAGTTTGTGCTGGAGAGAATTCAATTTTGAAATTGGTAAATTCAAGCTAATTTCATCAGCTGTGACTATAGGATAAAATATGAATCTGAGATTTAGGAAAGTTCTTAAGATGAAGCAGACATTGGAAAGCTGAGAATTAATGTTAATAGCTAAACTAACACTCGTATTTTACTCGTACTTTACTAAAATTTGTATTTTACAAAATTGAATAGGCCACCCTGCCAGCTACAATCAGTGATGGTCCTGCAAAGAAATCTGGTGCTAGTGGGAGTTAGCAAACTACATATTGCCACTCCATTTCCTTTTCTTACAGGGAATGAAGAATTCAGGGAGAATAAAGGAAATGTTTCAGTAGATGAGAAATAACATTAAACTACTAGTACTTTGAGAGCTTAATTTGTTGAGATGGCCCAACAAAAGGTTAGACTAGTAAGAGTAGAAAACAGTGATTCTGATCAAAAAGTGGCAATGATCTCATTTTTTTTTCAATCTATCTCTAAGTGGTAATATACATGCACTGTACTGAAGAAGGAATTATTCTGGTTGAAAAAGCTTTGTAGTAAGCAAACATTAAGAAAATAAATCTTAAAAAATCTGAGAAGTCTGATTTAGATGTAGATTTATATTCAGATATAGATTTATTTATTTTGTCACAAAAACAGTAAAACCTGTGACGTATGGGGGAGAAGATCTGTGCACGTTTTCTTGAGTTCCAGAATCCTTTCCAATCATTTTATCTATAAATAGTTGAAAGATGAGTAAAAGTTTAAAATAAATAAATAAAATAAATAAATAAATAAATAAAAAATAAATAAAAATAAATAAATAAAAAGTAAATAAAAATAAATAAATAAAAAGTAAATAAAAATAAATAAATAAATATTATTTACTTAATTAATTAATTTTAAAAAATCCCAAGATTTGCAATATTTGGAAAAAACTATACATTTTCATTTCCAAGTTATAGAAAATTTATTTGCGCCTGTAAATGAATTGCAGGTATGATTTTTCTGCATTGATAACAAAAAAGTAACTCACCCTACTCCTCCGCCATCCTCTACTCCTACCATTACAAGCTAAAGGAGAGCCTTTACAAGAGGTCTTTCAACAAAACGTGCAGATAGTGAAGCTACACTTACGTCCAGAAGCAAAACAAGGGGTCATCTCAGCATTTGCTGAATAGATCAGGGAAAGTAGACAAAAACCTGATTGAGATGGGGGGTCTTTGACCTGGAAACTGAAGCACATTATTTGTTACAAACATTGTCATTTTAAAAAAAAATATATATAAATGTAAACTAATTCAATTTATATCATTGTTTTGTTAAAATAAACATTATTTTTCTTTTTCATGATCAGTATATTGAAACAGTTACGCTGCAGAAAATATTTTACTTTTAACTTAAATGTGTACTGACTTCAATTGTTTAATGTCCTCTGGCAAAGCATTGTTAAGTAGCATACATATATTGTAAGTGGGTTTCTGGTAGTGAGCTGTCGATACAGATACTTGATCTTTCTATGACGTGTGTTGTAATTATAAATATCAGTATTGCATGAAAATATGTTCCCACTGTTTAAGTAACTTTTGTCATATCATGCCATATCTCAGGTGGGAGTGCACATTTGCAAAATATACACAAGGAACTGAATGAAGGCTGACAGAATTTGAAAGAATTCTGAGTGGTTAACATAATGAACTTAATTTAGTGTTTAATTCTGTTATATGTACATTCCATTTGAGATTTGACTGAACTGAGAGACATTGCTCATTTTCAATGGAGCATGCGATTGCTGATTTGAAAAGCAAAAATGCACTGTTTTTCCTTCGTTAACTATTAATTTGTTATTACAAAACCAATTTGAAACGTCTAAAATCTTACTATTTCTTTTTTGCAAAGAACAAAGAACATTCGTGTCATCGGCAAACGGAATGCTTTTCCATTTTTAATGTAAGAGGGCATAATGTTTACGTGTAACAGAATGAGGATAGGACCTAAGGACTTAAGTTTGGATTATCATGTCCAGATAATACTCTCCCTGTTGTATTTGGATTTTGACAATAGTAAGAACAGATATCTGAATGCTTGATTGTCTTGGATAAATATGTTAAAGTTGCTGAACTTTTCTACATCATTTAATTTTCATTGATTAAAAATTGTGATAAATAGACATGTGGGAATAAATGGAAATGTAGTGTTGAGAGCTCAAAGTGCAGGCAATTATTTTGCCCAGAATAGGCATCAAAGTGGCATTTGTTTTTAATAAAAGTAATTTAGTTTGGCAAAGTATGAATAGGCAAAAAGGAAATATTCTCATGATGTCCAAAATAGTCAAGGGCCATTCTCAAGCATGTGATGCTATTCCTTCTGGCTGTCAGTATCAGGGAAAGAAAACTAATTACCTTAATTGGTGGATTGATTTTTGCAGCTGTATTTTAAAACTTCTTGAACCTTCAGGCAGAGTTAAACACTTTCATGTGATATCTCACCTCCACTTTGTAAGATAGATAGTACCAACATTGACCACTTGGGCAGTTAGGCTTCCAGCTTCATAAAGATTGGTGCTGGGGGACAAAAGGAAAATGAGGAGGAGGAAAAATGTTTGAAACATTTAAAATAGACATGGGGAGTTAAAATAGACAAAACAAGACAAAATGAAAATGTTCAAAAACCTTTGTGGAGGCATAGGTATGATTCCTATTGTCAAACTTCTAGGCTCTAGTGATGGTCTTTACTATAACATTCACTGAGATATGTTTTGTCTGAATTGCCTATGGTGTATTAATTTTCTCTTTAACCAAGAATGATATTCTAAGCTGTTACTTGTTGGTAGTAATACTTTCAAATACAGAGATTTGACATTAATTTTGTTAAATGTCTGACTATTCTAACTTTAATTTGAGTTGGTTAATTCTCCAGAGTAGAACTAGATTTTGCCCTTAATTTCTACTTAATTTATATTTTGTAAATTGGTTCATTTAGGCACAAATGCTCAAAATACAATTACTTGTCATTGTTGCCTGTATCATTAAATAAATAAAGTAATTTTTGTATTGCATTAAACAAAATTGAAAATAATGTTGATGTTACTTGTGTGAATTGCTTTCAGCTGGGAGGTGATGTGGCTGGAAGCTCTCCTGCTCCTGTCTCCCAGTCAACCACTGGGCTACTGGGGGATATTTTTGGCTTTGCCTCCGTCCCCACTAGTTACACTCCTCCCAAAACCAATTGGCTCCCTGCTGAGAAGGGGAAAGGGCTGGACATCTGGGGCACTTTCTCAAGAAAGTAAGCACATCTATTTATTTTCAATTTAACTGACAATTTGTCCAAATGATTACGTTAAGAACTGGTAAATAACTACATCTCAATAACTCGATCTACAGTTACTCAAAGTACAATCAAATACAGTTCGTATTACATCTATATATAACTATACATGGATTATAGAAAACCAAACAGTCTAGAGCACCACGAAAATTACAGGTCTAGGAACAATAAGAAGATACTAATTTTAAGTACAGCCCACATTTGGTGGTAATATATAAAGGAACAAAACAAAAGAAAGAAGCACCATAATGAATATTTGAGGAATATTGACAAAATAAGAGTATCATAACAAATGGTAATTACTTAGTATAAGAAATCATTCAAACTTGGTTTTCTCTTCACATCATTGCTGAACACTGCGCCATTTGACAATTTTACTTAAACTTATTAGCAGCTATGCACATTCTGTTAAGAGGATTGTTAGCTGTGTATGATTGCTTATAAAACAGCTGAGCTAAAATTTTTGCTCTTCTGGTTTTAAAGTTGGGAACTTAAAACACGATGGTTTCAGCAAAAGTGAATAATCAATACAACCACTTTAAAGTTTTCACAGAAACATAATCATTATAAGATTTCAATGAAGGTATATTCAAACATGAAGCTGTGATACAATGATCATGGATTTTAAAGAGATTCTGAACCCCTGCAAGTTATGCAGAAAGTCTAAAATACTTATGTTGGACTGTTTCAACTCTAGAGATTGTTTGAAAAATAAGGTTATCAATCAAGGGAAGAGTTCATAAGTACTGGTCTAATCAAAATCAAATAAAGTGATCTCAATATTTGCAATGAGTGCACTTCATAGCATGTATGCTTACACTGCGATTTATGCAACTCTGTCCCTGGCAGGTATCAGCTGTTGACGGTTTCATCCAATCGGGAGATTGAATGTCACCATAGTGACGTTGCTATGGTAATGTTCAATCTCCTGTTTGGATAAAGGTGTCAACAGCTGATACCTGTCAGGGGCAGTGTTGCGAAAATTGCAATATAATAAAACCTAGTATCAGATTGGTCTCGGAAGTGTAATTTGATAGTGCCAGTGCACTGGGGGAGGGGGAGGGGGAAGGAAGGGGAGAGGTGCACCAGGCAAAGGGAGGGGCAAGGAGAAGATAATCTCGCTTTGGTTTCCCTTCTTATTCTTTAGAATCCTTTAAATGTAAAATGAGCTTGCTTTGCTTATTGTAGCTAGTAGTTGGAACGAAGCTGACCTTTTGTGTCTGTGATGAAAATGATGTATGTGAATCTGTTGAGTTCACATGTTCTGTAAGTCTTAGATTACTACAAATATGTGCAGCTAATCTTGTTAATCTTGAACATATACTATTTGTATCATCATTTGGCAAATTTGTCAGATTTTTCATTAACCTGGTATTTATTCTTATTGATCACTGGTAAATCTAAAATAGTTTTGAGTATGAGAGGACATACTTGTTATTCAAACATCTTTTGTTGACATTTAATGGTGTCCTGTGCTAAAAAAGGAAGTATATCATTAATATTTTAAGTACCTGTCCATCACTTCTTGCCTGAAAATAAAACTGGAAGAAACAATATTTCTTTTTCTCCCCTCTCTTAAAATGAAAAAATATATTTACAGAATCTGTCATGCTTAAGAATATATTTATTAAATCTACTATTAAGTTTATAAGAAATGCTAAGAAACTAAATTTACTTGAACGAAAATGGTGTTTAAGGTTGTATTGTGTTTGGAGCGTGGAAAACTTGGTTTTTTGAAGTTCTGTTTTTAATGACTGTATGATACTTCTCAAGTTTTCAGCATTTTTATTTTATTTAAGGATTCCTTTTCTTAATTTCCTGAGGAAAACTTTTCTTGATTTCCAAAAGCAGTTACCTTTAAGAAATTATTGAAAAAATTCATTGCAGTTGTGATTTGAAACTTTTGTTTTCAGAAATGGACAAATTCACATGGATTTGACCTTTACCAATAGGGCCATGCAGCCTATGGCAGGGTTTGCAATTCAGCTGAATAAAAACAGCTTTGGGCTGACACCAAGTTCACCACTCACTGTCATTACTCCCCTTCCTCCTAATGCGACACACGACTCCTCCTTGCCATTAGCAACAACAGGTGCTGTGCAGCGCATGGAACCTTTGAACAATTTGCAAGTAAGAATGATTATATTCATAGTGCTAGGAATATGAAGAGGGTTATACTGTTATACAATAAAACCTTGAATATGTTTTCTTTCATTTATGCTGATTTTTGCTACAGTTACTTCAATTATTCTATGTAAAATTGTCCCTGCTCTTACACTTTTAAAATTAAAATTTTCTGCCTTCAAGTTATTTTTCCTTACTGTGCTAATGCAATAAAGGTTAATGATCTTGTAAGTTTCTTCCCATTAAGCCCTAAAAATACATGCACTATTTCTAGTTCGAGAAAGTCAGAATTACACTTAATTGTCTTGAGCTAGACATATTGCTTAGTTTTATTTTTGAAATGAGGAGAAATTGTGTGTAGTCCAGTTTGTAAGCATTTTAAAAATGTTTAATGTATACCCAAAGCATCACTGGTAATATGCAACTATATAAATGTTCACTTTTCCAGTTTTGCTTTTGTTCCTTGTAATAATAATGCAGTGTGTCCAAATTTCTGCAGGGACTGCCAATTTGCTTTTGTTTTTTTTTTTTTTTTTAATTGAGAAATTTCTCAAATTTTTATTTTCTTATTTGTGGATTGTAGTCGGCACCATTATTTCTATGGTATTTCCCATTCTCTTACGTTCATATTTTCATGGTACTTATTTCTATTTGTACTTTATTTCTAAATGCAGTAACGTGTAAGATTTTTGTATACTTTTAAAAAAAGGTCATTTAATCATAAAATGATTTCAATAATAGTATTTGTATTCTAGGAAAAGATGTTCAAAACTGTGAAATTAGTTTTTTTTGAAACGCAAAGCCTAACAAACCAAATGACTTTTCATTATAGTCTAATGTTATTAATAAACAAACAGAATTAATGTTCTGTATTTTATTGTTTAAGCAAAAGTAATTTCTTACCATTTACACATTTCTGCATTTTCCACAATTTTTTCTGTTGAAAAGTAGAAAATAGGAGATGTACTGTAATAAATATTATTTTCTATTCTGTCTGCACTTTCACTACTTCCTGTAAACATCATCCATTGAATTTTTTAATGAGGGGGGGGAGGGTGATGGAATATTTTTGAATAATGTTTTTCGTGTTTTCAATTTTCTATTTTATTATAAAGAAAAATTAGGTATATTTAACCCTTATCTTCATTAGAATATGGTAGTTAGTATCAAATCTTCTTTACCTCAAACACCACAATCACAACATTAGGGAAGGTGGTTCAGGCCATTAAATGATGTCATTGTAGTGCCTCTGACCAGATTTGAGTCCTGACGGTGGCAGGAATTTAAACACTAGCTTGTCAGCTAAGTGGAATTCAGTTGCAGTCTGAAGGAGAATTCTAGCAGCCGGATGCTCAATCAGTAGTTCTGTGGTGTCCCTGATCAATACCAGGCGAATGCTGGAGCATTACCCCAACAAACGGGCCACGGACCACTCGTCATCTTTTTTGTCCCATCGTCTCCCCCTTACTTACTCTAACACTAACACATAAATATGCACTACATTATCACACATGCTGGAGACCAGTCGGGTGTTTAGATGTCTGAGCTGGGGCAGTGCTCTGCTGGTGGGAAAGACCTGGTTGGAAAAATCTCGCTAGCAGATGGTAGGTCAGCACTGGATTTCACCATCCAGTAGGAAGAGGCCACAGCCACCACAACTACTATGCTAATGGGACTAATGACTTGAGCTGTTGCCACACCTGTAATTGCCAATCAATCAATCAATCAATCAATCAATCAATCCATCAATCCATCCATCTACAGCCACAATTACCGCTACCACTGCCGCAACTTCTTGTGGACAAAGTGAATTG